>AYEL01069320.1:0-11592 GCA_000484575.1 Olivierus martensii
AGTACATAACAAAAATTTGTAATGTACTGTTGTAATATACAAACATGCATATTACAACTGTATATATGTACTGTAATATACAAATATGCGATATTAGTGTTATAAATGCAGATAGTGTAATAAATTATAATTTAATTTTTAAAATTAGGGAACTGATTTTTCTTTTTTTCTATATTTCTATAATGATTATTACAACCATTCACTGCATAATTCATCATTTTAATAATAATCATATCATAAAACAGTTAAAACACGCAAAAATCGTCAAACGGATACGACTTACTCATAAGCAGCTACAGTGTCCATTTCAGATTTGCAACTCAGGTGACGTTATGCGCGGAATTGACCAATTTAGCATCAGTAAATAGTCATACCGTGTCTAAGTGTATCGTGGTACGGCGCTGCCGATTATCGTCGTTATCCCAACGTTCTAGCATAAACATTTAAGTGCACATAATTTAAACTTTATTTATCGACCAGTTTTGAATCGTAATGATTATCAAAACCGGCGCCTACTTTTAATTTTTTGCCAGATGGGCGAGAACTACACTCTGTAAAATAAGTAGAAGGACACAAGATTACTAAGGGGGCGTCCTGTATATTTGATGTAATATGTCGATGAAGTTTGAAAATGTACATTTTTAAACATTAACTTGAAATTACATTAACACCATATGATGTAATATGGTAATAATGTAGGCAAGATTTTTATTTTTGTCATCTTCAATTAAAGTAAACGTACAGTAAGACCCCGCTTAACGCTGTTTCGACATAACGAGATCTTTTTTTGAAATCTATATTTTTATTGATTCACTTTGGCATGATTTTTCAAACTATTATTCTTACATAAATCCGATATCGCAGGAATTTATTACATCGATACTCTTATGCCGTCTCACTGTGCGTTTGATATCAGTGCAGTGCGATGCAGTACATACTGTACGAAAGTCTGCTGCGGTCAGAGTTCATATTTATGATCGGTCATCAATGTTATTTTACAATAATAAAAATAACAATTATCCCATTTTAGTTTTAATCTGAATGCTGCCACTTTATAGTTTCTTCAAGTTAGAACGTTTTCCTTTCATCAATATTTTTTCGTTGTTTATAATTTACTGCAATCTGATTACTTGCGTTTGATGTCAGTGCAGTGCGATGCAGTACATACAGGTCGTTTCAAATATCTTGGCCGAGGGAAAAGACATGCGCAATAACAAGACGAGCGTTTGATGTCAGTGCAGTGCGATGCAGTACATACTGTACGAAAGTCTGCTGCGGTCAGAGTTCATATTTATGATCGGTCATCAATGTTATTTTACAGTAATAAAAATAACAATTATCCCATTTTAGTTTTAATCTGAATGCTGCCACTTTATAGTTTCTTCAAGTTAGAACGTTTTCCTTTCATCAATATTTTTTCGTTGTTTATAATTTACTGCAATCTGATTACTGCTTTTTGTTCTTTAAACTTTTTATTTTCTAATTTTAAGAATTTTTTCACGAACGATTTATGAATACAAATCGATATTAGCAACAAAAAATGTCTATAATTAATGTAATACAATAGTAATAATACATGTTAGCATTTTTTAATATTTTATTTGTATGAATAAGCTTATATTTTTGTATAGTATATATTTATATTTATATAAGCTTATATTCACTGTTCTGTTTCACCTATCCTCATTATTTACGTGTTAAAATAACTTCGTTTAACGCTGTTTCATTTAGCGCTTTGTTTCCTTGGAACGTATCTCCCGCGTTAAACGGGGTCTTACTGTATTCGTCATTCTACTGTTCACAGGAATCAGTTTTTACCTGCAGTTGCGCTATTCTATCTTTATATACTTGAATTGTGGAAGAGAGAACATCGACTCTAGACGAACTGACTGTTAACCTCTCCACTTCACTTCTCAATAAATCTATTTGAGCTTTTGTTTCTTCTACTTCCAACTCTTTCTGTTCTAAAGATTTAGATCTTTTGTGTGGCGGACATTCCTTTCCACTTAACAACATACTCAGTTTTGCTCGTGACTCTGCTAATTTCACTTGTAGTTGAGCCTGTTCCGCTTGACCTTGCGATAAATTATTCTCTAAAAACTTGACTCGCTGCATTGTTGCTTTATTATTATTTTCCACCTCCTTTTGACTTTCTTCCAACTTTCGGACATTCTGTACGCGTAAAAATCATTATATCAGACGTTATATTTATATACAACCTTTTTAAAGTTAACAAAATCCATTCTCACATTTCTCAAATGTTTAATTTCTTCTTCTCCTTTCTTTAACTTTATTGTCAGTTCTTCCTTCTCCTTAGATAGGGTTGTAATAGTTTCTTCGAATTTGTAACACTGAGAACACTTCTGAGTAGATGAAACTGTGAATGTTGCGTCTGAAGCCAACGAACCAATTTCTTGCATGGATTCAGTCGGCGATCCGGGTAACTGGAGATAATCTTCGTTATATAAATCTCCCTTAAAAAGAATTATATCAATGATACTCAAATTAAAAAACAGTTTTCAAACACATCCTGCATAAATAACAACTAAATAACACCAGTTTCTTTCTGTCAATTATCTCTTGTTCGCTTGTATTAATTACTACAAAATTATTATTCTAAAACGTAATCTTAAGTGTTCATTCATGCTTAACAAGTCATTTCGTCACGCAAGACAGAAAATGATTATAAACAAATAAGCACGAATTAATTCTGTAAGCATACATTACAATAATTGCAGACTGAGATTATGCATAATAATTACTTATTTGCAGCACGTTTTTTCAGCGAAAAAAGGTGGGGAACTGTTGTCCTTCAGCGATATTTTTGCAAGAAGTTGGGAATTTTGAGAAAGTAAGCGCATAAAAAAAATGTTAAACATATACAGTGGTTCCCGATTATAACGCGGGATTGCGGGGTGGTGATCCGACTCGCGTTATAAGACAACTGCGCTATAACCGACTGCTTCTCTTATTTTTTAATTCAGTGATTCTAAATTAGAGAAAGCTGTCTAATTCGTAATCTTCCTTTTTCTGCAATCCATCCTCGTATTGTGACGGATTGGACGTCTTTATGCGATGTATTATATTTTTCTCATAATCTCATTCAAACGAATGGGGAACAGGAAAGACCCGCGGTATAAACGACAGCGTTATATCCGAGTAGCACTGTATTTTAAAATTAATATAATTTAGGAGTACTGTATATACACTAGAAAGAAATCTTTGCTTATTTGTTCAGTATATAAAAAATACTGCTATTACTATTACTGAGAAATGGAAATTAATTTTTTCATTATTTTTTTTACAAAATTTTAATTTACATTTTTGAAATGCTGTATTAAAATTGCATTATTTTCTCGGAGAAAATACGTAGCGGTGATAGTAATCCAGTTAGTTTTTGTCATTTCTTAGTAGTAGCAGTAGTAGTAGTAGTAGTAATAATAATAATAATTAGTTGTTTGTAATTCATTCATTGTATTATGCACCTTTGGCAGGATCGCTTTAATAAATCTGATGAAATATCGTTTTTAATGAAATGAATCATTAGCTGATTCATTTTTTGTTGTCATTCTGGTAATGGTTTTTTTGTTGGCTGTAAAATATTTACAGCCGCAACAAAGAAGCAATTAAGAAAATGACGTTTTGTGTATTACAAGTAAAATAACAAGTAAAAAACGAAAAAAATGAGGTTTCGTTGCTTTTTGTCCATTTTTTTGTTAGTTTGAAATCTGTTGAACTTCATGGGATGTTTATTCACTTGTAAATGCAGCACATGCTGAAATTAATTAAAATTTTTAGTGCATATTATTTGTTTCTCCTTAACGTAGGCTGATTATGTTAAATATATATCGATTTAAGAAATTTTATATATGATTTTTGACAATTAAAATTTCACACATTTTAATTTTATTGAGATTAATCGAATGTCAACCAAAATTTTATATTTATAAATATAAAAAAAATTTTAAAAAATAGTAAAAATGCATCATCAAGTCATGCAATTACGCACCAGTGATCTTTTTCTTTTTTCTTTGCAACTGACCTTCTCCAGTTCCCAAGTATATCGCATAAAACAATTCAAACTGACTGGAACACTTTACCTAATTAGGAAATGCCAAGATTCCCAACCAAATATACAAACATCTTACCTTGTTTATTATGTCTATATTAGGATCTGGATGATGAGAAGAGAACGATTTTCCACTGTTTCTCTGCAACCAGTCGTAATATGCTCCACTGATGGGTGACAACCAGAAGTTTCGATCGTCGTTCCTGTTTCCATTTTCTCCGTTGTAGTCCTTCAAACACAAGAAATTTTCTGGTAATGCGAAACGAACACTTTTCTTCTTCAGATCTTTAGGTTGGGATCGGATGATCCCGGCCATCATCAGAGATGTTGCCATAAAAAATCTGTGAAAACAATTCGTAATTTATCCATAAATCTGTGCAAACTATCGTCCTCATGATGATTGACAATTCTAACAAGAATTTTAATGAGTCATCTGAAGGAGAACTGCACTTAATTATGCATAATTGCGCGCATTCGGGAAAAATTAAGATAAGCATAGTTCAACTGTTAGGAAGTGCATTAAGTCTCATTCTTAAACAGCGCAATTACCTTATCTACTTATTGTAATTAATTTTTATTAATGATCAGCATTAGTCCATATTTTTTATTGATATTCCATTAAAACATCCGGTTTATGAAGTGTTTTAAGACTTTTATATCCTCGGGCAAAAGAAAATAGTAAAGATGCAATTTTGTTATATATATATATATATAGAATAATTTTTTTTAATCATAATTTTTAGTATACAATAATAAAATATATTATCGATAAATCGAATGTAGGCTAAAAATTTACGATAAATCTTACTAAAACAGAAATTTTATAGACAAGATAATAAAAATTACCATAATTTTAGAACCATCGTCACTAGCAATGTCCTTAAATCAGAAATCAGTACAGCCTGCCTTGTTATTTTTATTTTCAAAATAACCCCAAAACTAGCTAGCGTTATTGTAACGGTCCAGGAAATATGAAAAAAAAAAAAAAAAAAGGAATTTTCGATATACTATATAGACATTTTTATTTGGTGTTTTTTTTTCTTTTCTAGTATTTTCTAAAACGTTGCAAGTTCAAACCGATTTCCGTAGTTTGATGAACGTTTCCTGACAAACTACACGCTCCATCTATCGCACCGTTTCCAACAAATGAATAAAAAAACACTCCTATCAAATGCAGATTGAAATAATGTTTTGTCTGCCCAAAAATTAAACAATAACTCGTTCGGGTGTATTGACTTATTTGCATATAAAACGAAATGTGGAGAAAAGGGAAAAACATTTAAACAATAGAGTTGTTGATTTGCTATAGAATTTTTTTTCCACTGTTCTATAACAGGATGGAAGTTGCGGCTCATTTCGCCCAGCGTGTATTTTTTAATTAAGTGGCAATGAATTATAGTTTATTCACATTAAATACATTCTGAATAAAACAAAACTTCAATTGTATTTAAAACAAATAAGTGTGTTTAAGTATTTTAACATCTGAAACCAAGTCTTTCACTACAGAATTGCACATAAAACTTCATTTTCTTATACAGTTATAAAATTTGATATTATTATTAAGAAAAATAGGTGATTTTCACCATAGAAATAGAGTAAAACTCAAAAATATCTTGTTAACTTATCGATAAGTTAACAAGATCCTAGCAGAGTCACGATATTTATATGTTAATTGTATGTGCTTATATAGATCAGTTAATAATAGAAAATCAGAAACCAGTTTTGCTTCAGGAGATTATATACTAAATATTATAAAATATAAAGATTATGAATAAAAGATCAAATATAGAATAGATTATATCTATAAATAAAATTTCGGCATTGAAATCGTTGATAAGATAAAAAAGGACTTACTTTGATATGCAGCTGTCAATCGGACGTTGCAGTTGGAATCGTCACAGAAGCAAAGAATCCGGGCACATCACACTTGGAAGTGTGACAAAGCGACGTATCCATCGAAGCGTGCCTTAGCAGGAATGGATTGGGAAACAGCGGTTTAAACACCACATCGTTGTAGTTTTTCTTATCCGCTACATCTACATAGAAACACATTAAGAATGTTATTATCCAGTTTAGCACGTCACCAGTGATCTTTATGGTTAGAATTAGACGCATTTTCGGTTAATTGGTTTAAAATGATTGTTTAGCTAATGCTTACTGTATGAAATTTTTGTTATATGAAAATATTTTTCATGAATATCTTCTGTCATTCACCGATTGATATCTTGGTTTCGTTATAACAAGCTAAATGGCTTCAGGCGTAGCAGGTGCTTGTCTCATTTTTTCCATTGTAAAACACAAATTTTAAAATTTTTTTCTGTTAAATAATAGTTGATGATTTGTTTCTTATAATAAATATGTCGCCAATTACATTATAATAATGCCTTGATATCCACCCGTTTACAAGCCTGATAGTGGATAGATGGAATTTTTGTAACCAATATGAGCAGTTTTTTCAGCCGCCAATTACATTATAATAATGCCCTGTATGCCTTGATATCCACACATTTACAAGCCTGATAGTGGATAGATGGAATTTTTGTAACCAATATGAGCAGTTTTTTCAATTATAAAAATTAAGTTTGCATTTGAAAATTTAGAAAAGTGAACAAATCTTTAGCGAGAAATTATTTCAGTAATTAACAGTTTACTTTATTTAGAACGTTGCTAGTAATACTGCTAAAAATGGAAGGTAGATATCAACTAAAAATATTTAACCACCTGAGAAATGACGCCCTATTTAACATTGTCGTATATTTTATTTGACAGTTAAAAAAAAAAAGAATGTCCACAAGCGCATAATTTTCCTTGTTAAGTTTCCAGAGAAAAATAATAGATGTAGTATTTTATTTAATATAAAAAGTCTTTCTTCAGATTGATCCTCCTCGGAAGAGGGGGAAAAGACAGAGTTAAATTTAATAATGAACGAATTATCTATGAAATTTTATATTCAATATTAGTGATATTCATCCTATGTTCAGATTTGATAACATATTTGTTTCCACTTGGAAGATTGCTGGTATGGGAGAAGATTTCACTTAACGGTTCGTTGCTTTAGAAACCATCATCATTTCTTTTAAGCCGAGTACCGATCCTTTATTCAGCCATTGGAATGTTCCAGGAAGTGATCACATTTGCATAATCATCAAATTTTTCATTTTGATCCTTTAAAGTATTTTGCTAATTTATATGTGATGTCTATTATAATTATAGATTGTTATTGCAGAGCAAGAATCATAAAGTATAGAGAACAAAAACTAAGACGATAAATAAATAACGAAAAAAAATTAAATTTTCTTTCTATATCTTAAAGTCGCAAAAATTTTTAAGTTCTGAAACGAAATAATAATCTATTTTCGGAATATATTTATTTTTAAATGATTAAAATATATATTATCAAAATAATGTTCAATGATATTAAAACAATTTAAATTAGACTCACATTTTTCAAGATAATTTCATTAAAAACTAAATTAAACTAAAGAACGAGAATAATTATGCAATCATAGAGAATGTCACAACATTCTTCATAACACGATCCAGAAATATCTATCATTTTTTGAAATCTCCAAATTTGCTCGATCAAATTTGATAGAAGTTATTTTTTAATTGCAAAATTATGCTTTAGAAGGTTTATATAAATATTTAAAAGTTTTGTTTTCATTTGATTCATGGGGAATGAAAAATATACATCTACAATTGGAGTTGCATATGTAACAAAATCCAAAACCATTCGACAGCACTTTTGATAGATATATTTTAATGCAGTTGAAATAAGTGAGTAAGAGCCACCAACTTCTGAAGGGATTGGTTTTCAGGTGGTTAAACGATCAGGATCTGAAAACACTTGAAAAAAATTCTGGAGATGTGACCCGGGAATTAAACATGAATCCTCTACGCTGGAGCATGGAAACCATCTTGCCGATATTTGAAAGCTTATTATAATTGAGGTAATGTTTTCCCTGAAAACATTAGATGCAATATTCAGCATAGGAATTTGAATACATTAATTGACTTTTAGATCCATGTAAGATAGTCGTTTTTGGTTTATTATATCAATGTATCAGTCAGATTTCCAATGATAAATTCGAAATTGATAGACTGAGTGAAACAAATAATAAGAGTTTTTTTAAAGCATGTTGTAATTTATTAATATTCCACGTGGGAGATTCTGGGATAGCAACTTCCCATCCGCTTAGACTTTAACGTCACTTTCTAATCTTATGGATTACTAACAATGCAGTATAGAAATCTGTGCAATCCAGCTGACCTCAACGCAGTAGTAGGTAAACTGTGGCAGTTTTGTTATAGCTCCATAACTTAGTAACAAGAAGATTGCTTAGTAAAATCACTGATTGGAAAGTAGCGTCATCTGTTGATCAAAAAAGTAATGGCGCTATTTTTCCAATGCCAGACTTATGATTAGACTGTGGCAGTTTTGTTATAGCTCCATCACTTAGTAACAAGAAGATTGCTTAGTAAAATCATCACTGATTGGAAAGAAGCGTCATCTGTTGATCAAAAAAGTAATGGCGCTATTTTTCCAATGCCAGACTTATGATTTTGAAGGTCCTGGGCTACCCTATTTTGGATCCCTATTTATAAATTAAAGAAGAAAATCATTAGTAAAGAAATCGAAGTTATATCGTGGAGAGTATATTTATATATGTGATATCGTCAGTGGCGGAATTTAAAATTTTTGGTCCCCCGCAAAATATTATACCACAAAAAATATTTTTATCTAAATATTTTTATTAGAAAATTACAAAAAATAATAAAATTACATCATTTGAAACAAAATTGAAAGTTATCAAAAAAAAAAAATTTAAATTTAAAATTCTCCCTCCTGGATTTTAAATTTGCAAAAATCTCTAATCACATCTTTTATTTTCATAATTTTGGCTACTGCTCCTACCGCCGTACTGCCCTGATTCAATGAATACTTTATTCTTTTCATGGTGCATTTAAAAAAAGGTAAAAAAAGTAAAGACAGAAGATTTAGGTCCGCGTTGCGGGTTCCGGCGCATTGTAGTTCATATCCCGTAACCAGCGCTATACTTAGCGTGAACGATCTAGAGTTATTCTTATCCTGTAACCAGCGCTATACTTAACGTGAACGATTTAGAGTTATTCTCTCGTGATCCGAGGCGATATTAACTTGCGAGTCCTTAACCAGAGTTGGCTTACAACCCCGGAGGATCCTCGTTCAAATCCGGGTCCCACACCACCAGTTTTTCAGAAGGGGTAGTCTGGGCTCTGCCCGTTGAACCCCATCCTTTACCCTTCCGGTTGGCCTTATCATGGGTGCTGGCCAGCCTGTGATGGACTCTATAAATGGCTGCCGCCAGATACAGAATATCCCATGAGGATATGGCGGCTGTTGGCATATGATGGGCTCTATAAATGGCTGCTGCCAGATACAGAATATCCCATGAGGATATGGCGGCTGTCGGCCCGATTGGCCGCGTGAAAACGCTTCGTCTTTCCACTCTGGAAGACCCGGTTTCGAATCTCGGGTCCCACCCCTTGAAAATATTTATGATGGGGTTCAGGCCCGGCCATCCATCTCCGTCCTTCACAATCCGGCTGACCCCTCCGCAGGGGTGGGAAGCCTCTGGAAGTGTTTGTTTCGCCCCAGTTGGCCCGATTGGCCGCGTGGAAACGCTTCGTCTTTCCACTCTGGAAGATCCGGTTTCGAATCTCGGGTCCCACCCCTTGAAAATATTTATCATGGGGTTCGGGCCCGGCCGGGTCCCACCCCTTGAAAATATTTATCATAGGGTCCGGGCCCGGCCCATCCATCTCCGTCCTCCACAATCCGGCTGACCCCTCCGCAGGGGTGGGAAGCCTCTGGAAGTGTTTGTTTCGCCCTGCCACATAGTATTCTACCAGAATGGAGTGTGGCGTCATCTGTTGACAAAAGAAATATGGTGGCTTAATATAATTAACTTAAACCTAATCTTAACCAGAGTAAAAATTTAAAGACATGCTTGTAATATATAAATGCAGTTACTGGAGACCAAATAAAATCTTGTTAAAAGATAGTGAAGCAATACACTGTGTTTTATATTTAAAAACAATTATGCTGTCTTCGCTTGATAGCTGCAAGAAAACTAACTACTCGGTTAAGTCGGGTGGATTGACCCATGGAAACGCCTTGGTTTTGCACTCTGGAGGATCTGGGTTCGAGTCTCGAGTCCCACTCCCTAAAAATGTTTATCATGGGGTCCGGGCGCGTTCCGTCGATCCCCTCTACCACAATCCGGGCTGACCTCTCTGCACGTGTGAGCAGCCTGTGGAAGGGCTTGTTTCGCTTCATCATTTAGTGTTCTATTCAAAATTGGTTCTAATTGAATAAAAAGTTGTACCATCTGTTGACAAAATAAACTATTCGGTTAAGAATAGTGGAATATTGTTAACTTGAACTCAATGAAGGCAAAATTGTTTTGATTTCTATTTATATTCAAGTATCTTAATTTGATATTGAAATTAATTATTGTAATTTTTCGAAATAAAATTAGTAAGTTCTTAAAATCTTTTTATCAAATTTAACTGTTAGGTAGTGACGTGATTACAGTTCAAGCCACCCCAAGGACGTTGTGCCGCCCCTTCTTTGGGAAATACATAATACATAATAGACTGGATTAACTGGTCCAATGAGCGGTTAGCAGCCAAAACAAGATCGCTGGAAGCTACATTGTAGGAAACACGCAAGGCGTGCTCACTTTGGTGTGCAGAACGTATCGCTTTTAGTTGTGCTCATGACGTCGTCATCGAGATACCAGCTCTGACAGCGATGGGCGACCTTTTTCTATGTAAGGGCCACATTTAAAACGTTCGAACTGACGCGGGCCACACATGAAAAAAGCGGATAAATCACAATTTTTTATTCATATATGATTATAAATTAACATAGGTATACTTAACGTGATTTGTGGAACTGATATAAACGCAATATATCCGAAATATTTGGTTGAATATTAGTCATAGTACAGATTACTAATACAGATGGGACACTTCCTATACTTTCAATGGTAACTTTTCAAAATGACGTAACCATATAAAGAACCAATCATATTACTTCTTTAGAACGTAACATAGATGGTGCTACTAACAGTTAAACGTCATCAACAAAGCCAGGATATGACATCACAAAAATGGCTGTACTTCCTATATACAGTAATCGTTATTGTGAATACTACTTTCTTGATTTATTTCCGATTTTAAGAAGTTAAATGTACTTTTAAAAACAAAACGTTGATTTTTAATCGTGTTTTAGACTTTATACATTCGAAATATTTATAATACAAATTTGATAACAATTTCTTTCCGAATTGTTAAACATTAATGAAACCTGTGTGTTTATATAAATATATTCTATTTTCAAGCTTCGGAAAACAACGTATATTATATTAATATAATTTTATCGAAAATTTATATTTGTACAAACAAGTTATATATCAAAAATATATTAATGATATTAAATAATAATAATGAAAACATTTCAAAATAACTAATATACA
>AYEL01069322.1:0-20574 GCA_000484575.1 Olivierus martensii
AAAAAAATGAGATATTCAACTAAATCTTGACACGTTTATAAAGAAAACCCCCAAAAGCACTTAAACACGTCTCTTTAACTTCATGATGTATACATACTGATAACTAAATATTTTAAAACACAGTTTTTGGTGCACATTTTTTTACATCCCTCGACTTTCGAACATTCAACATTCGCACACACTTCCAGGAACCAATTATGTGTGAAAGTCGAGGGCCGCCTCTATTCTACTACACAAATGTTTAAAATAATTGTTTATTAGCCATTTTTCTTTCTATTTTCTTAAAATAATATCGGATAAATACTTTTTATTTTATAAGAAGTATTAGTATGTATTGGAATGTCGACTTTGTTCAAAAATTTATTTTTTTAATAAATATTGCTATGATTTCTAAACGTAGCTACCATCCTGCCATCTGTATGCTAGATTTAGCACTGATTTTTGATAAATTTTCGCATTTTATACATTTTTTACTCAGATTTGTCTCAGTTCCTTTTAAAAATGGCAGATGGTGAATTATCTCTCTGTATTTAGTCATTCTAAGTCATTAATTTTTCAAAAATTAATTAAAATGTATTAATAATAGCATTTTCAAACAATTGACCTTGGATGGACACTGTTTGACAATAATTATGCACCCCTGGTCTATTAGTTACCTGTTTGGATTGCAGATAACACAGAAATTACTGTATTGTTTAAATTTTTGTATTATATTTAAAATGTAACTAATATAAACAAACAATCAGCTGATTTTGAAAACCTGTTAGATATTTCCTGCCAGAATCTAGGATGCTGACTTCCGTGTCGATTGTCAAGCATGGTATAGGTCGCTTTGTTTCTCTGATAAGTTAAAATTAATAAATTTTTAAATAAAATTAATTTATCGAATTTTATATGTGAAAAAGCACTAAAATCATATTATTTACAAGGGGCCAAACTTTCCTAAATTTTAATTTACTAGATCAAGATATCTGTAAAAAAGAAGGATAAATTCTGAAGGAAATGTGGAACATGATTTTGAAGTCGGACAAATTCGGACAAACTGTTCTTGAATTTTTGGGGGTGCAAAAATCACAAATGTGTTAACTGATTCGGAGTGGATTCAAATTAAAGGGGTAATTAAAAATTTATTAAAATATCAATGTAAAATCAAATTTCTGAGTAATATTAACTGATTCGGATTGGATTCGAATTAAAGGGGTAATTAAAATTTTATTAAAATATCAATGTAAAATCAAATTTCTGAGTAATACAACGGAAATATGAAAAATATGATAGAATTTGAGATTTTAACCATTTTTCTCAATTTTAGCAAAAATAACGACATTTTTGGGTTTTAAACTTTGACTGGTGCGATCAGTGATTGGTGAGATGGAGGGGTGAAGGCGTATAGCGTCACACCAGACATTAGAGCGGTAAAGGTTAATAATCAAAATTTGCATATTAATTGGTTTTTTATTAAGTTTTTGGGTTTTAAACTTTGACTGGTGCGACCAGTGATTGGAGAGCAGGAGGGGTGAAGGCGTATAGCGTCACAACAGACATTAGAGCGGTAAAGGTTAATAATCAAAATTTGCATATTAATTGGTTTTTTATTGATTTTTTTAAAAATATGATTGATTTCCTTTAATCATAGCTTCTTTATTCAGAAGACCAACTGCTAACAAAGATAGCAATTATTTCATAGGATGGCTAAATTTTCAAATAAAAAAAAAATTGTGCTTTTGATGACAGGAAAATAACTTAAACATTGCACATGTAATTAATAAAAACTGTTAATAAGATTATAAACATTTTTAAAATGTTTATAATCTTATTAATTACATTCACTATCTTCTTTAATAAGTTATGGAATAAGGGAAGGTATGCCAGTTAAAATTGTTGTTACTACAGATCTTGATCGTCACTTCCATCCATCTGGCATTGCGGTATATTCCAACGAAAAAACAGCAGATTTTCAGTTTATTTTTTAATCAATTATTGACGGCCTAAATAAAATAAATGAGCATATTGAACAGCTCAATTAAGTGAAAAATAAATAAATTTTAGCTTTATTCCGATGGACTTTCGGCTTAATTAAGCCATCATCAGTGGTTCTTTACATAAACAAGCTTATTTATGTAAAGAACCACTGATGATAGCTTAATTAAGCTGAAAGTCCTTCGGAATAAAGCTAAAATTTATTTATTTTTCACTTAATTGAGCTGTTCAATTATTCCATAACTTATTATTCAATTTTTGTTTTTTACATTTTTTTTTTTAATTTTGCTCATATAAAGTTCTGATAGGCATAAAATACGCAATTTTCTCATTTAAAAGAATATTCAACATTAATTATATGCTATTACTTTTTAAAAGTGTATTGAATAGTCTGAGTTCTGGTTTTGGGGAACATAACCTCTATTTATAACATTACACCTATAAAAATTGTATTCTGAGTTATAATGAATTCAAGATATGACCAAAATTTTTGAAAACAATTCTGTCATAAAATGGTGACTTCCTATATAATTATATCATGAATTATACATGTATAGAAATACTTACCAAAAATACAAGGTGGTAATCTATTCATAAAACTAGCAGTTTCTATCAGAGAAAATTCATCTTCTATTAAAATAGATTGATCTGCTGAGGCAGAAGCAGTAGTTGCCATTGCATTTTCATCATGATTGTTCATTATATTAAAAGCTTCATTAGTTAATCCTGAATTACTTGCTTTAGGACTGGATACTAAATTATAAAAATAAAATTTTATTTGCACCATCTGTATGATTTTATCTTTTCTTTTCCATAAAAACAAACCTTTCTCTGGAGATTTTAAAATTTTTTCTTCTACATGACTATCAGAAACTTTTGGACTATTGCATGCAGATAAATTACTTCGAGCTCTAGGTGATATACGTCCAGTAGATTGGAGTGGTGACATCCCACCATTGTTAATTTCTGGTGATCCCAAACTTGAACTGCTTGTAGCTGTAGCGGATCTAGCCTACAAAAATATTTCGATTTATGAAATTTTAATGAGATTTTTTTTTCTTTAAAAATCTGAAAGATAATTTTGTTTATTAATTTATTTTAACACTTTGGAGATGTAATGGTCCTAATTATTCATTTCCACAAATAATTCATCAAAATTCATATTTTTAAATATGAATTTTGATGAACTTTCAAAAATAATTTAAATGATAAAAAAATGAATTTAAATAAATGATTTTTCCAATTATTATTTCTTAAAAGAAATAATAATTGGAAAAATCAAAATATTATTTTTGAAAGTTTCTATTTAAAATTTTTGGAATACATTCAATATATGTTCTTTGATCATATAAATTTTAATTGTAAAGCATTTATTTTCATTAATTTTCTTATTTTTTAATTTAAAAGTGTTCTATATTGAATTATGGCAGTGATCAATTTCTTATCCAATAATTTTTTATTTTAGTACTAATCTCTCATTTAGTTAGTCTAATTCATTAGTATTTAATAAATAGAATGAAATAACAGTTTACATGAAATTTCAACTGTTTTCAATTCTGAATCAGCATTCTATTATATGCTGTTGCCATTGTATTCTTTCTATTATTATATTATTCTAGTCTCTTTCTATATTAATCCAACAATTAGGTCTTTTGCCTAATTGTTGGATTAGGTCTTTTGCCTGTTTGATTAATATACAGAATACAATTTAAAAATTCTATTGGATACAATTTAAATAAATTGCATTCTGTTGCCAATAGAACATAGCCTGATGATGGACTAATAGCTGAAAACGTTTGTATCTTTAAAATAAAAATAAACTTAGCTGGTATTAGTGCTGTTTGATCTATGATATAAAAGTTTTGAACAAATTTATAATTTATTTAAATAAAAAATCTCTCTCACTATAGCAGGGGTTCCCAAAGTTTTTCCTAGGTGGGCCAAATTGTAAATTCCAAAATATTTGGCAAGGTCAAATAAAAAACAAAGTATTATGGAAAAATATGTTCAAATCGATAAAAGTTAGACACAAGGGAAAGATTTATACTAATTTTACAGCATAATCGTTCTTTATTTATGACAATAATTTATTTTAAACATTTTATAATAAAAAGTAACATATTTCAAAATAATTAAATAATTTCAAATGAAAAAATAAAATAATAATAAATTCATCAATCTGAAGTGTGTAACTTGTGCAGTTGCTCTTTTTAATATTATTATTGAATCTTGGTTCTAAGTCGGTTAAATATATCTTAACATCGCTTATAAAAGTTCATCAGTTAATTTTGATCTCAATTTGGACTTATTAATACTCATGATTGAAAAAGTTTTTTTGCATATATAAGTGCTTCCAAATAATTAAAACATATTTGGAAGCAGTTATATATGTATTTTTTTAACTGAATAATTTTTAATAATAATATGATAAAATTTATATATTTTCTGTAAAAATGTAAATTATATCTATGAATTCAAGACTGCGGATGATCTGACATCACGGACCGCATTTCTAGGGTTTGAGGACTGCATCTGGCCTGCGGGCCGCACTTTGGGAACCCCTGCTCTACAGGCTTCAAATGGGTCTTAATGATATACTACCTATATAAGTTTGGATATCAACTAGATTGTAATACATTTAAAATTTGTTTAAAATATGTTTACTAAAGTTATTGGGACAACATTATGTTTTACATAGTTATTTCTTCCCCTTTCTAATTTAACATATATAATTTTGAATGTTTACATCTGCAGGGAGAGCAGGGATTTAACAGAAGATATTGATTAAATGGCAGATACCAAGAGAGGGAGAACCAACAGTTTTTTATTGTTTTGATTTAAATATATAGATGGCCCTTGACTTTCATATTTTAATTGGTTCCTGAAATGTATATGAAAGTTGAAATGTATACAAGTAGAGCAATGTAAAAAAACATGGAAAAGTGTTTTTAAAATGTATTTATTTTACAACACACAACGTATCACATGTCCTAACTCAAGAATGAACCTGTGACGTCAGAAACGGGTTGGGATTAATAATGGAGAGTTGCTACAAGGAAGTATGCACATTCTTGGGATACATATCAATAAAAATTTAACTTTTGAATACATACGATATAGTGAATTGTACAAAAGTCAAATATATAAAAGTCAAAGACTGCCTATATCTGTGAATCCATAGATCTGTTCATATGATGAATCTATGTAGTTAAAAAGGGTGAATGTCTTCCTAAAAATGTTTCCAAAAATAAAGAATTCTTCATGCTTAACTGCTGTTATTTTGAGTTATTTATAAAAGATTTGTAATATTTTTAACAACAGAATTAAGATGATGATCTTTGTTAGGAATAAATATGGTGGATAGCATGGTTGGCACAAAGTTATATATAAAGATAATATGCCATGACTACCCAGTAACTCATGAAAAATTTTCTATTTTTTAACTATAATCTCTATATAAGTCAATTCTTACTGAAAATAATGTAATATTCAAACACTTTGCACTGTTGGTTACTAAAAATTCTTTATTCGGAGTATTTTCGGTTATAAATCATCTTCAATGAAAATAACCAAATTCTCATATTTTTTGTTGAAGATGGTTTATAACCAAAAGTACTCCAAATAAAGAATTTTTAGTAACCAACTGTGTAAAGTGCTTGAATATTATATTATTTTAATTTATTAATTTAGAATAAATGCAGTAATTTGTGAATGTTACTGTCAATTCTTACTTTATAAAAAATTTTTCACAAAATTTTTCAGTTCATACTTGATAATACAGGTATCCCTTCTATAACATGGTAAACATTCCTGAAAAAAACTGTGTTGTGTGAAACTGTTATATGAGACTTGGAGCCAATATAAAAAGGAGAATTACATTCCAAAATCAATTCAAAACAAATTTCTTTCTGTAATTCCACATAAGAAACTTAATTTTTATTAAGAATATTAATAACACAAAGTAAGAAAAAATATAAATGTAATATCCCCCCAAAAAAAAAAAATACAGTGGTGCTTCACAATTCGATGTCCCACAAGTCGACAGTTGGATTTTGTGGGATGGCGCATGCGCGTGCATGGAATTGTGTGATGTCATTTGTTATTTGTCAGTTCTTGTTGGGCTGCTTTGATGTTTACTGTGTTGTTGGTTTTAATTTTCAATTCTGCATTTTTCAGAAAATAAAAAATTTATGCATCAGTATTTATTATTTTCTTGAGTAAAATTTAGGGATAGGTTCAAAGAGTAATGAACAACAGAATAATTCAGGAAAGAAGAAAACTTGATTGAGCATAGATAATGTGCAGAAGGTAGAACAATTATAGATGTAGCTCAAAAGTATGGCATTCCTAGGACAACTTGGCAATGTTTACAAATAGAGAGAGATTATGAGTGGTAAGGTGTCTGCTGGAGCAATGAAGAATTCTGATCAAGAATAGATCTTTTATCAAAGAAGAGATGGAAAAGCTGCTTCTCACCTGAATTACATAAAGACAAATGAAGGGATATCCAATAACTCAGCCAAATGATCTATGAGAAGGTTAGGTTAATTTTCAAAAAGAATTGCAGCAAAAACTTCAGAATATACTTCAGATCAAACTAAGGTAAAAGCAAGTTGAGGCTGATTTCACAGATTTAAAAGTAGAAAGTAGACTTTATTCCAACATCCAAGGGCTAATGAATTGAGTGTAAAAAATAGTGAATTTTGTAATTTAGTGTGTTATGCAATAATAAAATACGTATAGTAAAGTAAATAATATAGTATATTTCTCTCATTTCTCCCATTACAGGGAGTGGGATGGATAGTCCGACAATGAATTAATCTATTTTCAATAGTCTTATATGGGAAATATTGTCCCACAATTTCGACAGTTTCTCAATTCAACAGTTTGATGATGGATTAGTGTCGAATTGCAAGGCACTACTGTTTATGTAAAACAAAAGAAAAGAAAAAGTACACGGCCTATATAACATACATTTAATAATTATATCTTTCTTACCACTGTTTCATTAAAACGAAATTTCTCCCATTACAGGTAGTGGGATGGAGAGTCCGACAACGAATTAATCTATTTTCAATAGTCTTATATGGGAAATATTGTCCCACAATTTCGACAGTTTCTCAATTCAACAGTTTGGTGACGGATTAGTGTCGAAATGCAAGGCACTACTGTTTATGTAAAACAAAAGAAAAGAAAAAGTATACGGCCTATATAACATACATTTAATAATTATATCTTTCTTACCACTGTTTCATTAAAATGAGAAGATTTTTTCTTTAACAATATCAACTCCACTTTCTGAACTTTTTATGCATTTAAAGTTTGTGTATCTTCTGCTCTCTTTACAAAATCTGTAATCTAACACACTACAAAGCAATCATTCCTTAATATAAACCCAAAATTTATGAATAAAAAAGTTTTTCTTCTCTTTTACATTCCTCTATTAAAGAACAAAAACTTATTTTTTATCCAAGAACTGAATGTTAGGAACAAAAAATACTCAATCATTGCCAATTAACTAAATTTCAAATCAAAATTAAAAATAAATTACATATCGCCCCTCTCATGGCAAACTAGCAAAATTGCATTTATGACTAATTTTAAAAAGTAAACTTATTTCAATTAACTCAATTTCAAATCAAAATTAAAAATAAATTACATATCGCCCCTCTCGTGGCAAACTAGCAAAATTGCATTTATGACTAATTTTAAAAAGTATTTCTCAATGATTGCATTTTGTGTATATTGTATGTCTCTAATATGGATTTACAAAAATAAATGTTTTGTGTTGTAGGAGAGTAAATGTAATTTTCTAAATTTGTTAAATAAAAACTGTGTTGTAGAAGTACTCTGGTATAAAAGGGTTTCCGCAATTTCCAAATCGTGTTAGAGTGAAACCATGCTTTAGGAAACCCTGTTATATATTTTGTGTGTGTGTGTGTGTGTGTGTGTGTGTGTGTGTGTGTGTGTGTGTGTGTACTTATTTTACAGAGTGTATCCATATCCAATTATATAACTTTTCTCCAAAAGTCGCAAAAAAATGAACGGTCATTTTGATACTATTTGTATTTTCTACTTATTTTACAGAGTGAATCCATATCCAATTGTATAACTTTTCTCCAAAAGTCGCAAAAAAATGAACGGTCATTTTGATACTATTTGTATTTAATTTTTGCACTGTTAAATATAAAATAATACTGAGCAATTGCCTGATGGTTCCATTGAGACGGCACCAGTTATGAAGAGTTCGCCATGTTTAAGCTCACTATGGTACTAAAAAGTAAATATCAATTCGAACGCATTAATTTAGTTAAATCTAGATTTTTTCGTTTTATTACGACCAAGAGAATTTTTCCAAAATAAATATCAATTTATATATTAATTCCGCTAGTATTGAGCCTATTTTGGTAAAATTTTTAAATGTAAAACATTTTATTATAATCTTGCCTATAGATGGCAGGATAAGTCAAAATTTTTTATATTTTAATATATATATATTTAGTTAATAAATAATGCTATTTATACAATTTTATTATATTTTAAAAATTATATTAAGTATTTAAGATTTACAAATAGGTACTGTACATAGAGTAAAATCAATATTTAGTATATATAAAATACGGCGATGGGCTTATGGGAAAATACCAAAGAGTGCCTATTATTGTGTACGTTTTTACTTTTATCTAATAGCAAAAATATTCTAATGGGAATTGATTTGGTAGTTCGAATAAAGCGCGATAAAATTTTTCTACCAGACTCTAATGCGCCCCTCGATGACTGCGCCACATGGTGTCGATATCATTTGACCATGAAAGCCAGTCGCTAGCCGGCCTAGATAGGCCATCGAAATGACCCTCGGTTAATAACTTACTCATATAGAAAGTGCCGCCAAGCCGAAAATAATAATGATTCTCGATTGTTGGTACGCTTGTGCCTAGTAATATATAAGCTATAACAGCCATACTTAGCACAGTTTTCATTGTGACGTTAAAAATTGGGCTTTTCAGTCATTTTTTCAATAAACATTTTTAAAAATGTCGAATAATCCAACTATCAACGGAATTTTATAAGTTTCCCGACAGATGGCGCCAGTTATATGATCCCATTAGAATCCCTAGATATATAGAGTAGCGAATTCAGCCGCCATTTTATATCCTCCTGCCGCTCGATAATCACGGGTAATTTTATGGAAAGTAAACTATAATACTATATATCTTTTCTAATTTATAAATACAGTAATTTCTTATCTGGCAAACGAAGATCGTATTTGGAAAAGTTTTCCTTCTGATATTTTGTAACCACTTCTTTTTATCTCATTTCTTTTACCTTGCGGCAAAGGAAAGGATCTATGAACTTTTCTGTTCGATTAGAACAATTTACAGCACTATAACAAGGTGTTCTTAAAAAATAATCAGAAAGCCCCTATCAACGCAATGACTGACATGATATAAAATGGCCGGTTTTGTGGCGCAAAAGGAAAGGATCTATGAACTTTTCTGTTCGATTAGAACAATTTACAGCACTATAAAAAGGCGTGTTCTTAAAAAATAATTAGAAAGCCCCTATCAACGCAATGACTGACATGATATAAAATGGCCGGTTTTGTGGCGCAAAGGAATGCTACATATCTAGGGACTCTACAGTAGATTCCATTAGGCCTACATCCCATCGATGAAATCAACATAATGAATAATTAGTGACATCATCACATAGATACTATATAGAGAAAATTCAGTACTAAAAACTCTCGGATCTATGGGAAATTTCAGGTACAGTGATACCTTTATAATAGCAATACTCCATGCTTTTTTTTTTTATATTGCTATCTTTAGGGAATGAATGAAGCTTAAGTCCTTTATTATTTTTTATGATTTTCTCCTATAGTCCGAATATTTACACCATCAAATTTAACCTATAAGGTCATACCGGCTCAAAATATTTACACAGTAGGCATGTATATGATTTTCTCCTATAGTCCGAACATTTACACCATCAAATTTAACCTATAAGGTCATACCGGCTCAAAATATTTACACAGTAGGCAGAATTCCATATATAATTAATACTAAAGAAATTTAAGTAATTGGCGGAGTGGCCAAACATATAAAAATACTTTCTGTATAGACCATCGTAATGTTATGGATTTATGTGTGGAAATAATACAGAAAGGAAATAAATGTAACAGTAATATTAGAAGAAAGCATATCTTTATCAGCATTCAAATAGAAACACTACATCATCGATGGTTGGCTCGATTAAAATATTATTTCATTTCTTTTTGAATAATTAAATAGAATTTCAATATTGGCCTGGCTTTATATCCGCTTTTATATGATTTAATGCGTTAAATTCGTCCTATCTACATGGCGTTAAATGAAGACATTTCTTATTTTAACGCCATCCGCTCCGTTTTTCGGATAATAAAGATATTTATCGTAGTAATTTAAATTTCACGATGAACATTCCGTCTGTCCAAAGTTATGCCACATACTCGTAATTCAGAAAAATGATTAGGATGACCAAATTATAAATGATAATACTGCTATTGCTTAGCTATCTAATCAATATATCTATGCTATAAATCAGGTGTGAGCAATTATTTACTGCCGAGGGCCGGATAAACAATCTTCAGGAGGAAGCGGGTCGTATAAAAATTGAAATGTACTAAGGGCGCCATTATATAATTATGTAATGAAATTATTGATGATAACATTAGCTAATCTATTAATAATTAAAACTACTTTGACTTAAAATGATTATTCACGTTCAAGCAAGGTTGATTCTTGCACAAACATATTCTCTCACAAACTAAAATAATGTATTCCTCCAAAAAGTTTACGAAATCAAACCAAGCTAAGTGTTTAACAAAGAAACCTTTTTCGTCAGAAAATACTTTTCCACACGTACCGTTGACATTGGGATGTTAATGGCATATAGGGAAGCGATGTATCCAATGTACCATTAACAAATTAGCAAGATTTTCTTCAAAAAACATTTATTAGATCTAAAATAATTTGGAGGAACGTAAGCGAATGAAACACGGCAACAAGTAACGCTTCTATTCAGAAACATAAAAAAGAAGTACGACACATGGTTGAGAAATTAGAACTACTTGTTCACCGTATTGTTTTTTATTAAATCGTAAACCGAGTTATAATTACAAATATAGTAGGCCCTATTTTCTAGAATTTTGAAAAATAACAACCAGTATAGCTCAAAAACCCATCACTACCTATTTCGATAGTTTTCTAATCCCAGTTTAATTTTTTCGTGCTAGTTAATGGCTCGGATTCTTTCCATCGTTTTGCATCATCATTCGTTATCTCATTAAATTTATTGTTAGCATATGTTAAATGCTGTTTGGTGGTTAAATTCTCGGCCACTGGAAGGCGTCAACCCAGCTCTCCGGGTTGATGATGTCAATGCAAATTAGATGCTATTTACTTGTTAAAATAAATGAATAGGCAAATAGGTGACGCAATAAGATGAAATCTAAATTTTCGACTTTTATTTTCTAACATTTTTCTGATTACACTTTCGCTTTAATCAAACGGTCGGCGACTTTCGACTAAAAATCGGATAAGGATCCTTGGAATCGATATCCAGTAGTTGAATTCGATAGCGTCCGACTTTGGACGGATTTGTCATTCTTTTATTTTGGCCATCTTTTTTTTTTTATTAATTTTACTAATTATAAATTAAATATTCATTTTGACAAGTTGAGAAGGAAGGACCAGAGTTACTGTTTGGGCGTGGATAATTTTAATAGATAAACTGAAAAGGCAAATTACAGTAAGACCCCGTTTTACGCGGGGGATACGTTCCAAGAAAACAAAGCGCTAAATGAAACAGCGTTAAACGAGGTCATTTCAACACGTAAAATAATGAGGATAAGTGAAACAGGACAGTGAATAAAAAATATATACATAGCATTTTTTAAATTTTATTTTGTAACACGTATTATTACTATTGTATTACATTAATTATAGACATTTTTTATTACTAATATCGATTTGTATTCATATATCATTCAAGAAAAAATTCTTAAAATTATAAAATAAAAAGTTTTAAGAACAAAAAGCAGTAATCAGATTAAATGCTGTTTGGTGATTAAATTCTCGGCCACTGGAAGGCGTCAACCCAGCTCTCCGGGTTGATGATGTCAATGCACACGTCGCGTTTCGTGACGGCACTGTAGAAATTAATTGTTCAAAATAGATTTTCAATGAAAATAACTTTTAATAAGAAGTTATCTTTATATTTTTAATTTTTCTTTTGAGACACTTGCATGTAACGCAACTCTTTGATCATATGTTTTCTATTGCATACAGTATATTTGAAATATGTTAGCCGATTAAATGGGTGTGGCATGCTTGAGGCTGTATTACCGTCACTGGTTTCCCGGGAAATTTCTGTCCAGCCTATATTATTCCGAGGGTTGTGTCATTGATTATATTGATTTCGGAAATGATCTGATGTAATTAGCGAAATTCAGGAAGCATTATAGTTATATTCGTATGAAGTGTCTTTTCTAATTTTGCTAAACTTTTTTTATAAAAGTTTGAAAATTTAAAAAATTAGACATAAAAATTATTCAAATGAAAAAAGAACAAGTCATTTTATATCAATCCTTTGCACTCCACTGTCAATACGTATTTGACAGGCCGATGACCTGCTACAACTCCACTGTCAATAACGTATTGACAGGGCCTGATTCCTTTATTTTTACTTATATTGAGAAATAACTTTTAAAATATTAATTTTTGTCATATTTTTCATTGTTTTGTCATAGTACCCAAAATTTTGCTAAAATGTGGATTTTTAATTAATATTTTAATCGAAATCGTCTAACACAAACACCATCTTTGGACTGCCAAAAATTCAAGAACCACATCTCCAAACTTGTCCGAGTTGTTATATCATGTTCCACATCTCCTCCTTAGTTTATATTTATTTTATTTTTCAGATATCATCATCCAATAAATTACAATTTAGGAAAGTTTGGCCCCTTGTAAATAATATGATTTTAGCGCTTTTTCACTAGGAAAGTTTGGCCCCTTGTAAATAATATGATTTTAGTGCTTTTTCTCACAAAATTTGATAAATAAATTTTATTTAAAAATTTATAAATTCATTCAAATCTTGTAAAAAACGAAAATTCTCAATCTGATCTTTCAATTTATAGAAATTTTCTAGAAATTCTGTTTGTACAGAATAATGTTAATCATCAATATTGATAGTGTGAAATAAATATATATAATGGAGAAAAGTTTTATAAACAGAATACACAATTTTGATTATCTTTTTTCATTATAATAATGTTGATCAAGTATTTATATAAGAAATTTAGATAAATAAAGTTTAAATAAAAGTGATCAAAATAGCTCAATAAATCGTAAATTAACTGCAAATTGATATAAATACAAAATATTTTATAAAAACAAATAATCAAAACAAAAAACTGCAATACTAAGATAACGCTGTCCGAAAATAGTAGCAGCACAATTAACGCCACTACTGTTTGTGGCCAATGCCCACAACTATAAATAGTAACAGCAATGTCATCACATTTGAATATGTGCTAAATTTCAAAGGATAATAGGTTTCTGTAGGACTCTACTGATTTTTTACAGAGAAACTAAAAAGTCAATGAAAAATTGAATTAATGCAAAATAAAGGAATGAAAAATTAGAAAGGTACTGAATTTTTGAGAATTTTTTGCATGACCTTGAAAATTTTCACAAAGCGCAATAGATGGCATAGAGTCCCTCAGACGCCACTTACACTGCAATGCATTAAATTTAGTAGACAGATCTTTTTGCTTTTATTTGTCTTCATATAACAACAATATATATTTAAATATTTATTATTAATCAAGAAATATATTAAGTATCTGATTGAACAGAAAGTTCTCACACTTTTTGAAACTTTCTAGAACAACTTTTTTCTGAAACATTCTAGAATGTTCCATGGTAGTATATAAATAGATTGGGGTACCGTGCTATAAGAAAATACCAAATCCAGTCCTCTCACTTTACTTTACCATGACCAACTAATATCCACTAACCAAAGAGCAAGTTTGCCTGCTCCTCCTTTATGACTATTATTCCAACAAAAAAGCAGCCAATACTATCACAGACATCAATGCTGTGTTTGGCCTGGACACTGTCGCCAGAAGAACTGCATATGATTGGTACAAATGCTTCAAAAGTGGAGATCAGGACCTGAAAGACCGACCCTCTTTGTCTTTTGGGATTCTAAAAGAATCATCATGTTTGAGTTGCTGCCACAAAATACAACCATCAACACAACTTTCTGCTGATAACAACTCGACCATCTGCAGCAGAAACTGGCAGAGACCTGCCTGGAACATCAGAACACCATCCTGCTGCATGACAATATACGACTACATATGGCTAGGCAGACCTGCCAGAAGCTACTGGACCTGAACTGGGAGGTCTTAGCCCCATCTGTCGTATAGCCCTGACATTGCACCTTCCGATTACCACCTGTTCGCCGTGCTTGATTGTCACCTGGCTGGCAAGAAGTTCAACAATGAAGCCGACTTAAAGGCCAGCCTGACCAACTTTTTCGAGTCACAGCCACCAGAGTTTTATCGAGATGGCATCCATTCCTTGCATAAGCATTGACAGGAAGTGGTCAACAACAACAGTGATTACATTGATGATTGAAGTCCATTCTGTACATAAAATTTTCTTGGCTAAATAAAATGCATCCAAAAGTGCGAGAACTTTCTGTTCAATCAGATATATTTAAATAATAATAATAATAATAATAATAATAATAATGTAAATTGTACATGTGCATTGTTTACAATTTATATAATTCATATACCTGAACCTTTATCATGAAATTTAAAAAATATGTTTGCTTTTAATATCATAAAATATTTTGTAAACTTTGTTCTATGAATTAGCAAGTACGATTATGTTGATATTTGAAGAGCCTTACAATCATGTTGCATTTGTAATAATATGAATAGCCTTCGAATTTTCTTTAATTAAAATAAAAATAGCAATAACAATTGTTATTTTTATTTACTGGTATTTCTTATCTGCAATATTATGAATTTCAAAACTTCTGCATTAATGACTGCTAGTTATTCACAAATTTATATATTATTGCGTCAGAGGCATTTTTTTCATCACAAGACAAGTATTATATATCATTAGAACCATCAAACTGTAGATTCAGAATATTTTCATCCACCTGATTATACTATATACGGAGCAAAAAAAATGTCAAAAATGATTGTTTATTTTTCTATGAAGACTATGAAAATAAAATGCCAATAAAACTTGGAATACAATGAAGTTGGCAAAATTATTATATAAAAAATTTTATCTAATATGTTTTTAGTCTACCCTAAAAATTTCATAATGATACTTAATTATTTTTGGTCTTCTTTTGACCCTGTAACATCTTCAAGTCAATAAATCAAGCTGATAAGTCATGTTTTTATACATCAGTTTTACTAACTTTAGTTTCAGATTATTTTCATTTTGAAGTACAGCAAGACCCCGTTTAACGCAGGGGATACGTTCCAAAGAAACAAAGCGTTAAATGAAACAGCATTAAAGAGGTCATTTTAACACATAAATAATGAGGATAGGTGAAATAGGACAGTGAATAAAAATATATACATAGAATTTTTTTATTTTATTTTGTAGCATATATTATTATTATATTACATTAATTATAGACATTTTTTATTGCTAAATCATTCATGAAAAAATTCTTAAAGTTAGAAAATAAAAAGTTTTAAGAACAAAAAGCAGTAATCAGATTGCAGTAAACTATAAAGAAAAAATATTGATGGAAAAAAACGTTCTAACTTCAACGATCTATCTTAAAGTGCAGCATTGGGGTTAAAACTAAAATGGGATAATTGTTATTTTTATTACTGTAAAATAACATTGATGATGACTGTTCATATATATGAATTCTGACCGCAGCAGACTTTCGTATGTACTGCGCTAATCATAAATATGAACTCGTTATTTTTATTACTGTAAAATAACATTGATGACAGATCATAAATATGAACTCACCATAGCAAACTTTTGTATGTACTGCACTGCACTGATATCAAACGCATTGTGAGATGGCATAAAAGTATCAATGTAACAAATTCCTGCAATTTCGGATTTATGTAAGAATAACGATTTGAAAAACCACGCCAAAGTGAATCAATAAAAATATAAAATATGAAAAAACTGCATTATATCAAAACAGCATTAAATGGAGCATCATTAAGTAGGGTCTTATTGTATAATCAAAAATTATAATTAAAATAGGCATATAAAATCTAAAATAAGTCAAACATCAATAATCCATACAAAAATCTTTTATTTTTATAATTTTCAAGTTTCAAAGATATTCAGATGCATGTTTTCTGATTTTTGTTAAAATTCCATAAAATGCTAATGAAAAATTCATTAAACAATTTATATTTCTGCAAAAATATTTATGGCCTTAAATTTTTATATATGGTTAAAATGGGCCCAAATTTCATTTGATCATCCTATTTGCTAATGCATCCATTCATGTATATCAAATTTAAGCATTGTTAAGATTTAATGCAGTTTTCAATTTATACAGAATTTTTTTGAATGAATTAACCATGCAAGTTGGAGACCTACTGTAAAGTATATTAATAATTTAGTTTGATCAATATTTTTGGATCTAAGTGCAAAGATTAATATTTATATATTATAAAGATTCTGAAATCAGATTAATACTTACTAAATATTCTTTGAATAATGAAAATGGTGCTTTCGGTTTTAATTTAACAGATAAAATTCCTTCTTTTCCAGGACCTAATTCATTATAATATGAATCAAGTATCTAGTAGATATACAAGAAAGCATAATTATTAGTAACATTTATAAAACTTTTTAATTATTAGGGAAAAATTAACAATATTGTAATTAAATAAAATTAAACAAGAAACTTAATATTCATATATTTTAATAATAAAAAATTTATAAAGATTTATAAAGAAATTTAATAAAATTTCACATTTTGTATAAAATGATAATTATATTAAATTAAAACTTGAATTTTAAAGAAATAAAATTAATTAATGTAGAAAATTAAGGATATCTCTCATTTCATTTTATGTTAAGCATTACTTTATTAATTATTCATCTTTTTTTTTTAATATACCATAATTGTAAACAGAAAACAAAAAATATCATAAAAGCAAAGATATAAGAAATATGGTACTATACTAATACTAGATTTTATTAGTAATTTTTCTATTTAAGCATTTTACTATATCACTATCAAAAGTAACCTATAGTTTTTGTGGAAACAAATATTAATATAAAATTATCCCATATTTTTATATGATGATGCAATTGATTTCTCTCTAATTATAATTGTAAAATTAGCATTTATAATTGTATATTTTGATTCTATTTGAAATATAATGTGAAAAACTTATAATTACTTAGTTATTAATATAAGTTTAAAAGCTACTCTTTCAATTTTATTGTTAAAATTTACATTAGAACATGAAATTTAACCTAAAAATTCTATTTTAAATTTTTTCTTTTAACAAAAAATTTTGTAAAATGAATTAGAAATATTCAGATAATAAATTTTGAACTAATGATCTAGTCACTTTATTAATAAAATACACTAGTTTATATTATCTAGATTGAAGTATTTTGATAAAATCATTTTTACAGTTATAAAATATTACTGTAATTAAATCAGAGTTTAGTATAGTATTATTAAACTGGTATGATTAGCTATTATTTTATGCAATCAATAACTGGTATTATCATCAATAAAACATGAAAACTCCAAATTCTATTTCCATATACAGGTGTTCCTCAAGTTATAAACTTAACAATACTATTAAACTGCTTCAACTAAGACTACTTAAATAAATGAAAACACAGCACTTAAGTGCTGTGTTTTCATTTATTTAAGTAGTTATAAACTTAATTTATACATAAATTTTGCTCATAATATGAAAAGTTGTTAATTCAAAAATATAATCTTATGATGAATCTTGATATAGTGTGTTTAATAATTCTGTTTATGAAATAATGTTATTTTAAGGAAGGAACAGAACAGAACTATAAACCAGCACAATTTTTTTCCATCTGATCATTCATAGTATAATGATGCTGTTCCATTGATTGGCTATTTGTGATTCCAACAACACAAGGAAAAGTTTAATTAGTGTTCAATCTCAATATCATTTGAATCATTAAGTGCCAATAAATTTCTAGAATGATATCATGTGGCATAAGTAATATAAGTGATAATTTAAAAAAAAAAAATGGAGGACATCTCACTTATATTGTGTCACTATAAGATGATGAATTATTAATTTATAAATGTAGCAAAATTTAATGAAGAGTGACTAAGTATTTTTAAAAGAATATAAAAATCAAAAATTAAAAGAATTTACATATATTATGTAAATTCAAATGAAAGCAAGCATTCAAATGAAAGAAAGAAGATAGCAAATCAAAGCAATAACAAGTAAGCAAGCTCAATTGTTTTTCTGAATTGAAAGTTCTGTAAATGATGTTGGAATTATAAAAATTTAAATAGAGAAACATTTAAGTTTTTAATAAATATACTTTATTTTATACATTTATATAAACAAGAAATTTGTCAATTATAATGGATTTTGTTATTAAAATTTTGCTAAGATACATTTTTCAAATCAGTACAACATTTTCAAAGTAACTTAAATAGAATACAGGTATCTCTCCTATAACACAACTTCCTACAACACGATTTTGCTCTAACACAATTTGAAAATTGTAGAAACCCTCATATAACACGGTACTTATACAACATGGTTTTTGCTTAACACATTTAGAAAATTACATTTACACTCCTACAACACAAAACATTTTCATTAATTTTTGTAAATCCATACTAGGGTCACAATACACACACAAAATGCAATCATTGGGAAATACTTTGCTAAAATCATAAATCCAATTTTGCTAGTTTGCTAGGAGAAGGACGATATGCAGTCCATTTTCGATTTCGATTTGAAATTTAGTTAATTGGTGACCACTGAGTATTTTCTGTTCCAAACATTAAGTTCTTAGATAAAATATGTTTTTATTCTTCAATAGAGGAATGTGAGAGAAGAAAAACTTTTTATTCATAAGCTTTTTTTGGGTATATGTTAAGGAATGATTGTTTTCTAGCAGGTTAGATTACAAATTTGATAAAGTGAGCAGAAAATACACAAATTTTAAATGCATAAAAAAATTTATATTGTTAATTAGAAAAAAGTTCTCATTTTAACAAAACAGTGTAAGAAAGATATAATTATTACTCTTAGACAAACAGCAAGACTAAGGACACATAACATTCTTCACCAGGGCTGCATTTATACTTTTGGAGGCCCTAGGTGCAACATCATTCTGAGGCCCCCAAAAAACAAGTCTATTTCAGTTTTTTTTCTGTCAACAGATGACACCACTTTCCACTCAGTAAGAGTACTAAGTGGCGGGACGAAACAAGCTCTTCCACAGGCTGCCTTCGCCTGCGGAGGGGTCAGCCGGATTGTGGAGGATGGGGATCGACGAGCCGGGCCCAGACCCCATGATAAATATTTTCAAGGGCTGGGACCCGAGATTCGGACCCCTTTCCACTCCAGAGTGGAAAGCCGAAGCGTTTCCACGCTGCCAATCCGGCCGACAGTCTATTTCAGTTAACCAAATTCATATGCATTTTTTAAAATTTATTGAAAATAAAAATCCACATTTCTATAATAACTGATTTTAATAAAATAAAAATAACAAACATTAGCATACATATATCTGTATTAAATAATTATAAAAACAAATCCGTTCAAATTTAAATTAAAAAAAATTAATAATTAAAATTTTTTTTCTGGCTTCGGTTTTAGCAAATATATAGTGTGATCATAATTAATCGAATCCATTACTTCTGATTCGATGCATAATAACGATAGATCACTTGTTTTATTTTGATGCAAGTTGCTTCTTAAATAATTTTTTATTCATTTCAACACTGAAAATGAGCGTCTAGCACTTGCATTTGAAGTAGGCATAGTCAAAATTATTTTTTAAATTGTTTCTATATTCAGAAAAGTAGACCTTAACCCATCATTTATACAGGTATCCCTCACAATACGACATCTCACTTTACGCGTTTTCGCTATAATGCGATTTTAAAAAGTAAATTAACTTTTAAAAATCTAGGTCATAAAACAATACCAAATAAGGTAGACACAAACACAAAACATCACTTAAAACCTGCCTGGCAAAAACGACGTGAAAAACAAATAAATGAAATCAGAACAGACTTGGTAGGCTCATCCAATCACAAAACACAACACATCCCCTAAACTCATAAAATCAATTAGAAAGATTTTCAGAAAATTTAAAACACACACACACCATGAAAACCACAACACACACATTAAAGAATACATGGACACACTAAAACAGAAACTTGCTGCAAAATCACAACGCCTCAAACGATACAAAACCAGCTTAGCACGTAAACTAGATAACACACTATTCACAAACAATGAAAAGACATTCTACAGAAACATAAACA
>AYEL01069323.1:0-38505 GCA_000484575.1 Olivierus martensii
AGTCTGACACTCCACAAAAAGTACCGTACATTCAGTTAGTAGTTCATTAATGTGTTGAATATTATAATTTTTGTAAAAATTAAACATTAATCTATGACGTATGTAATCGATATGGTTCATTATATAATCTGTCCGCCATCGATTTATAGATGAATTAATATACTGTATATAAGATGCGTAACAAAGTTAATTCAATAAAAATAAATTTTGCACTTTTTATAACGCGTATGTAACGCGTTATTATTTTTTCTATAATTTATTAATCCAAAATAACATAGATAGTTATCAGAAACCCATTCGAAACAAGTTTGCCAAACTTATCCTCGCACACCAAAATAAAGCCATATTATGTGGAATAAGAGAACGAAATGAATCGTTATATTGCACGGCATCACACTATACAACAAGCTTTTTTAATGTATATATATACTGTATATGTGGTATAATGAAATAAAGTTATTTTAATTATTAATTATTTATATTTTACTTTTTGTTCAATTGGCAGCACATAATATGGGAGTTATTTTAATTATTTATATTTTACTTTTTGTTCAATTGGCAGCACGGGTTGTTGGCTGCCATGTTCTTTGGTATTGAAATGTAATAAAGTTTTCGTTTACTCTCTAATGTGTTGTTAAATAAAATAAGCAATCCGTAGATGTGGGAAAACATCAATATCATCACATATATGTGTGTGTGTCCCAGATCACATGTAGAGAAACTACATCGTGGTCCGGGAAACATAATGTGTACAGTATATATATATATTTATTAAAAGCAATGCGATACGCCTTTCACTAGTAAGTAATCTATCATTTTGCCCAGTTTGGGATCTTTATTTTTAGATTTATAACTAGATGTTATTTATTTGTCAACTCTTATTATCTGATAAAATGTAATCAATCTTAAGAAAATGCACAGAACAAATGAAAGTGTTCTTGGGTAGATAAAATGTAATCAGTCTTAAGAAAATGCACAAATTAACAAATGAAAGTGTTCTTGGGTGCTTTCTTTCCAAATTTCAATATATGTAGCCATTCTTTTTGTAATTTGATATTTTTCAGAGTCAATGAAAAAAAATTGTCGCTGATTGTTTGCTCTTATATTGTGGTACACCGGAATAACGATTACTTATCTTGTTATTCTTCTTCGTTCTCCCAAAATCCATAATAACATTCACTTATAACATACACGTAACGATAGTAACCAGTCTACTATACTACTTTCAGTAGTTTCGCAGAGAGACACCAGTTGGCAGGTCATTCGTTTGGAAACGTGAATAAGCGAAGTTTTCATAATGTATTTTAATACGGATGATTCGGGACCATGACTTTTTGATAACAATAAACGTTTGATAACAATATCCATGATTATAATAAGCGGCTTCTACTGTATTCAATTTGCAAGTAATATTCTAACTGTGAAATTCATTTTATTACATTATACCTGATTTATCATATAATACTCTATTCATCTAACTGATACCACTTCATATTATAATATATTCTAACTTTTTATTGGTATATAACAGGGGTGGCCAAACTGTGGCTCGTGAGTCACATGTGGCTCTATACCATGAAAGTCAATTGTAAATATGAAGCAAATTTTTATTTAAATTAAACAAATTACACATATATTATTTTTTTGTCTATTGTAAAAAGTAATATTCATCTATATGAAATAAATGCATCTGAAATAAACAATTTTTGAAATCATCATTAAAATTACTGAAAAACTGATGCTGTTCTCATTGATCCAGAAAGAAAATCCAGCTCTCAAGTATTTAAGATTCTCCTCTGTGGCTCGTATTGACATGAAGTTTGGCCACCCCTGGTATATAATAATAGTGGCCAAATTGCAGCTTGTGAGCCACATGCAGCTCTTTAATACTTTCAGTGTAGCTCTATACCATGAGAGTCAATAGTTAATATGGAGCAAATACCTATTTAATTTATAAAAATAACATATTTGTAATTTGTTCATTTATTGTAAAAATTAGTATGCAAATCTATACAAAATAAATGTAGGTAAAATATATAATAAATAATTTTTGAATCCATTGTTAATATTATCCAAGAAACTGATGCAGCTCTCATTGATCTAGAAAGAAACTGTGGCTCTCAAGTATTTGTGATTCTCCTATGTGGCTCATGGTTACATAAAGTTTGACCAGCCCTGATCCATTGTCATTCTCCCTGCTGCTATATCCGATTTATGTTCACTAAGCCTCTTAGATATATTTCGAGTCGTGCTACCTATATAGTATACTACATGGTTCTCATCATTATTTAACAGGGGGGATTGTGTATATACCTGCCTTTCTATCGTGAGGGATACGATCTTTTGCAATTCTCAGACTATTAAAATGCGTACACCCTCTTCTCCACACTACCTTGTAATTAGAATGCCTCAGCACTTTATTGCATATCTTGTGTAATGTCTTATCATACACAACCTCTGTAAACCTTCTTGTGTCACTAGCAACCTATCTACTAGCAGACGTAGGGCATGAGTTAAGCATGCACCTAGAGATACTATTCCACACTCCCATCATCATCATGTATTTATAGCCATACTTATTCCCTTGGGTCAATATATATTGTATCTCTTTTTGCTTTTCACTCCATTTAGTAATGTGTGTACATACTCTTGTGAATATGGACCCAAATACTGCCAGTTTATAAGAGATGGGGTCATGGGACCAAGCCAGAATAAGAACTGGGCTATACATAAGTTTTTTTGTAGATCTTAGTAATATAATCACCATTTTCTGTCTACCCATAGGTCTAGAAAATGAAAGGCTCTAGACAAAGTTTGTTCTGTTTTAATCTTGAGGCCAAGCATATGATCTGTAAGCATATCTGCCATATGTCTGTCAGAACCTGTACCTTTCCATAGAGATAGTGAAAAAACAAAGCCAAATAAAGTTATTAATGACAATACTCCAGTTGAGCTGCCGATGTCATGGGTGTGGACCACTATAAATAACATATAATAGCTGTTCTGGTATAATTTTAATTACGTCAATGTAGGTGTATATCTTAGCTAGTAGAATATATGAACACAATCCTATAATATGTGTGTATCCGTTAATACCATTAAGAAGTTGACTTCAAGACAAGAAGGGCCCCTCTCCTACTCCAAATTTTGCAGAGGATATTAACGGGAAGTTTAACTTATATTTATATACTTTTATGTAAAAACAATTTACTGTAATTTGTTGTTTATTACTTATTTGTTTATTAATGCTAATTAATCTTTTGAATTCATTGTTCTAATATTCAACATTGATAGAACGATCTTAATGTATAATGTATAAAGTATAATCGAATTTTGTTTAAACTTTGTTCTATGATGATATTTGACCAATAGAACTTTGTCAGTAAGAAGCATGTATTGAGAAGGGACTAAAATAAGGTCCAAAAACATTATACGAGATTAAACTCTTTTTGTTCCTTGCTTGAAGTGCTGTTTGGACTATTGAACATAAATGCATTATTTATGTTCACCACTACTCATAATGCAAAGGTCCTTTGGGAAAATGTTAAAATTATTGATGATAATTTTTACAACTATCAATTCATTTAAAAAAAAAAAAATGAAATAAAAGTCAAAAACACCTTATACAATAACCGTAACAACAGCTTATTAAATAAAATTGATGGTAGTACTTTGAGTTTTGCCTGAAACTTTCTCTTCAAGTACAAAAATATGCAGCCATTGTTAGATTATTTTTAGCACTCTAGTGCTATGTAATTTTGTTTTTCATCATTTTGTAATTTTTTAGATTTTTACTAGTATGCAAGTTTATATTTTTAATTCAAATATTATTCAAATATTCTAAATATTTGCTAATAAGTATTCTATAAATATTCCATGATTTTATATTGTTTCTATATATATGTTCTTTTGCAATATGTTCTGTACTGATGATGGACAAATGTTCAAAAGCATTTGTTTTTAAAATATTAAAGTAATATAACATTGTTTATTTTGATTCTGTAAAGCAGTTTAATTATAACTGGAAAGAACCTAGTTTTGATTTAATTGAAATATTAAAATTCATATATTTTATGAATAATTATATATTTATAATAGACAGTAAAATAAATTATTATAATAAACTTTTCTTTACAGTCTGTACAAAGAATTCGGGATATAGAAGCTGAACGACAAAAAACTGTGGAAAATGCTTATACAGAGGTCTGTTGGTGGTCATCATATACTTTATTGTATCCAATTTTTATTCTTAGTTATAATTACCATTAAAAAATTTATTTTATTTTTTTAAAATTAATGTTTAGTGTAGCAAAAACTATATTCAATAAGGATTTAAAGCTAACAAGCTGACAGATAATGAAATTTTCTGATTATCTCAGTTTCCTAAGATTCATCAACTGATGATAACACTAACAAAACTGAAAGTTTGCATATATAATAATGTGTAAATCATTCAAACCAACATTTACACTACACTGAGTATATAAAGATAAGTAAAATTTAATGTACTTTATTAATTGACACAGTAATTACAGTCATAATGAAAAATGTATTTTCCAAATTTTGCCAAACTGCAAATTCTGAAATCTTCTAGTTTTATGTATCTGACATATTTAAAATTAATGATTTATAAATGTGATTTAAACACCTACATTTACCAGCAACTATATTTATTTAAATTAGTAAATAGTTAGTACAGCAATACTTTGCATAGTCTGGTTAATTGGTTCCTCTTTCTTACTGGACTAATTAAAGCCAGACTATTCGAGGTACATAATCTATGGGAAAAATTATAATTGGTTCCAATAAATTTTCGATTTGCTCATATGTTTTTTTAAATTGTAAATTCTTACATTATTATTTTTTTACGCATTAAACATTAAAATCTTTTATAAACATTTATAATAGATAGGAGGAAGCAGAAAGTGGGTCTGAGCCCATAAAGACGAATAGATAGAGAGCTCGTCCGGCAAGTGAACGATCGCTTTCTCCAAGTTAGACGCTTGGTGCCATTCCAAATACAGAACAGCACTCTGCATAAAGGCATATTCCCATTTCGGCTGTGCTACGCATGCTGATGAGTCGCAAATGCTGATATGCCCAGTATTCATTTCCATTCAATGATTCAATTAAGCATTTGTGGTAAACAACTGATGACATTGCACTTGAGAGGCAGGCACTATAACAAGCATTGTTAAGATAAATTTGGCAATACTGGAACAACCATCTGCTTGTCTCAGCTCCTCAAATAGTGGCTATTCGAGTCATATATATAGGTAGTAAGTAGCAAGCACGCTTACATTTCATATGTATTCTAAAAAAATAAATTAAAAATTTTTTATTAACAATTACAATCCGGACTGTTTGAAACTGGACTATGTGAGGTATTGTTGTATTTAAGAACATAGTAATTAACCTGCATTAGTGCTGTAATTTGCATATAACAATTGTGAACATTTTAGCAGAGGTTTTCAATTAGAATATTATAAGGGGGACTGGAAAGTAATGTCGTTTTTTTACATTAAATTCAAACAAATAAATTTTTAACAAGTTTTTATTTTTAATCAATGATATAATCACCCTCGTTATCAACAACCTTTTGCCAATTAAGAAATAGTTGAAATATGTTAATACATGTAGGTATGAGAGGCTCATGATGGGCTTTTTGACTTGTTTTGCTGCTTAGCATTCATTGCAAGAAAGTTACATGAAACAATGGAAAAAATTTGCTAAGAGATAAGAAACTATGTGCATTAATTCAGATCTTAATGCTATTTTTACTTCAGATTCAAATATGTTCATTCAGATATACATCTGATGTTCAAATGTTTGGACATCCAAAATAGTTAATAATAAAGTACATGTTAATATGAACTTTTTAACTATTATCTCTTTCTATACAGACATCATCTATAATCTAAATAACTCAATTATGCTTAAAGAATCTTTATAAATAAATTTGGAAATATTGATACAAAAAATTTAGAAATTAATTATGTAATTTTTATAAGCTGATTAATGTCATTTATTAATAAATAATAAAATTTTCATTTAAATTTTTAAATTTGAAAAAGAAAACTTGCTGATCTGTATATCTTGATTGATATTCCAATGACATTTCACTGAGACCACCAGGATATCTTGCAAGTTATTTTTCCAAATGATATTTATCAGAATACCCAGTTCTGTTTTTACACAGTTTTAATTTAACACGAATTTCATTCTTTTTTTTTTATGTGATTTGTTTTGATTTAACACTATCGACCCAAATTCTAAGAAGAATTTTTTCATATTATAGTGAATGCAGTACTTGCTTTGCATTATTCACTTCCATGTTGTGGTTTTTGATTCCAATTAAAAAAAAAATTTCTGAGGAATTCCCCTAATTATACTTATAACTTCAATTGGGAATTTGTTTTGTCTGCATTTTGAGTTTGGTATTTAAAGTGAAAAGTAACTTTTTGATATTTAACAGTATAAAAAATTTAATAAAAGTTAAAATCAAAATCTTTTTATGTGTAACTCATATTATTTTGCCTAATTTTTGTGTTTATAAATAAGTAACAGGTTATTTTTGATATGGTTTTACATTAGTGCCATATGAACAAAAGTTCTTTCGATCAGTACTATGTACTGATCGAAAGATGACAAGTGAGTAGAGAAAACTTTCCAAAAGGACTGCACTTCTATCTGGTGCAGACTTCGAAAAAATGAACAATAAAATTATAGAATTTCCCCACATGCAGTACATGCTGCCATTTTGAAAACCTGATTTGAAAGTCAATATAGATGTGGAATGAATCTTTAACCCAATGGAATTGCTGATTCACACTTTTAATCATTAGTAGGTGGGAAAGCAAAGCTTCAATTTCAATGATTTCACCTTTTGGAAAAAATAATACATTAAAGAATTAAAGATAAGCTCCCACAGACTGATGATTAAAACACAAATCGGCAATTCTATTCTGTTAAAGATTCATTCCAAAAACTATTATAGCTCAGATTTCAAAACAATTTTTCAGAATGACAGTGCATACCAGTTTAGATACTGTATGTGGAGAAATATAATTTCATCATTCATTTTCTCCAAACCTGCACTAGATAAAAGTGCATTCTTTTGGAAAGTTTTCTTTTTTCAAAGGTTGGGTTTACACCCACACCCTTGCCCAGATCCTGACCCTATGCCCTCTCTGTCCCAGTCTTCCTGGCCGATCTTATCTTAATAGTTATGACAATTTCGTTCTCATCTAACCAATCGGTTAGTTTGTTTAAGGCCTCAAAACACTGCTCCATAGTAAGATTACAAAATTCTTCTTTTATTAAGATTAAAATAAATAAACTTACAAAATGAACAACAGTTGTTAGCCAACAAAGTAGTTCCAAAAATAAAGTCCAAACAACCAAGAAGTAATTCTTTTTCGTCATCCTTACTGAAATAAAGCACCAAATACCATCTTCTAGGACTACACCAGTAGATATTCGACGGAAATCCATAAAACAAAGTCAATACAACAACTTTACAAACGTTCAATGTTCTTGTTAGTACACCAGTTTGACAAAAATACATTCACAATGAACACTTTACAAACAGCAGACTACGGTGGACAACTATAGCACCACTCGGTGGTTGACTTCTTATAGCAGTTGGTTGTATTTACATAATCAGAATAAATATTGTTAAAACTTAATAAAGACTTGAACTGACAATAAATTGTTTTCTTTTTCGTTATTACATATACAAAAAATCTAGTAATAACTTTTCTTCCATACATTTTATCAAAATGAGACACTTTCAACAAGTAGGTGGAACGAAAACATGGTGGCAACCAGACATCTCCTCTATCACAGGTAGTAGTAGTAGTAGAAGTAGTAGTAGTAGTAGTAGTAGTAGTAGTAGTAGTAGTAGTAGTAGTTGAATAGGGAGGGGCATGTTTCAGCATAAGCACCACGACCAATGTTGGTCTATTGTGCACCCCCAGTCAAATCATTCCAGAAGAAGGCCTGTCTTAAGAACAAACGACAGTATATTCTTCAATGAGACAGAAGCAAGTAATCCCCTTGTGCCCCAGCACCCAAACCAGTTGTATCCTGTTCTTGATGGCCAGTTCCTCAATGAGAAGACGGCATTCTCAGACTAATTTCGAAACAAATCTGGAATTATCAAGTGCTTTAAGAGCAGCCTGACTGTCAGATAGGATAAAAATCTAGTTTACCAACATAATCCCTATCAAGATTTATACTAACACATTCAGAAATTGACCAGCATAATCCCTATCAATATGTACCAGCATAATCCCTATCAAGATTAATACTAACACATGCAGAAATAGAATCTAGTTTACCAACATAATCCCTATCAAGATTTATACTAACACATTCAGAAATTTACCAACATAATCCCTATCAAGATTAATTTTAACACATGCAGAAATAGCAAAAAATATAATCCCTATCAAGATTAATACTAACACATGCAGAAATAGCAAAGACTTCTGCTTGAAACAGTTGAAAACCGCCCAAGGGAAAAGGAATAAACCATCCGAGTCCCTTCGCAGCAAACCCCCGCCCCAACACCAATAGTGGTTTTAGAGCCGTCCGTAAACCAGACTAAACCATTCTTGATACTGCGCCCAAACCCCCTTTCCATCCCCCATACTGGAAAAAGCAACAGTGAAGGGTTGGAAGAAGTTAAATTTAGGTACGATGTAATCCTTAACCATACCAAGAATGTTACAGTGTATCCTGTCCCACTCAAAAGACAGATGCTCCACTTATGTGTCCAAGAAAATCCCTTGCCCCAGAAAAATGAAGCCTATAATAGCCCTTCCGGGCACTTGCTTCAACAAACAGATGCAGAGGAGGAATGCACAAGAGGACTCCAGAGCAGCAGTAGGAGCAGTCTTCATAGCCCCAGTAATGCCCAAACAAGCCAGCCTTTGAATCTTCCAAAGTTCGGCCTGACAAGTCTTAAGTAAGACCCTAAGCCACCACACTATATGCCAAACAGGCCAGCCTTTGAATCTTTCCAAGTTCGGCCTGACAAGTCTATGCCACCATACGATGGTAGCATAAGTAAGAATAGGTCTCACAACTAAGGTATAAATCCAAAGCAACAGCCCTGGCCTAAGACCCCAAGCCTTACCCAAGATACCCCTGCAAACCCAAAGAGCCCTACTGGCTTTCCCCACAACAAATTCAACATATGGCTTCCAAGTCAAACCTTTGTCAAACAAAACGCCAAGATATTTGACCTGACTCGAAAACTGCAACCTCTTACCGAAGAAGGTCGGCTCAGTTAACCCTACCAACTGTCTTCAAGTAAAAGGCACAATAACTGTCTTGGCCGGAATAACAGACAATCCAACCCTATTACACCAGTCAGAAACTGTATTAAGAGCTGTCTGAAAGACTTCAGAAACAGTCCTAGGAAACTTCTTCACCACAATGATGGCTATGTCATCAGCATATCCAACAGTGAAGAAAACCTTCCCATTAAGTAAAGCCAATAGCTCATTCACCACAAGGCTCCAAAGAAGGGGAGACAACACCCCCCCCTGTGGACATCCCCTGTCAGTGAGAATCATGACTTCCTCCTCATAGTCTGCTAAAAACAACTCTGTCTCAGCATGGAGCCAATCCAACAAAAAATCGCTGAACTGACTCCATGTCTGGTAGCAGCAAGGCTAATTTGCTCAAAAGACGTAGTCAAAAGCCCCTTGAATATCAAGGAAAGCACCAAGGGCAATCTCCTTGTACCCAATAGCCCTTTCAATGAGCAAAACAACCTCATGAAGAGCATGCTCAGTCAATTTGCCAGATTGATAGGCAAATTGGCTGCAACAAAGGGGGATCCTAACCAAGGCCTATCCCTAATAAACCTATCCACCAACCTCCAATGTCTTCAATAAAAGGGACATCAGACTGATTGGACAATAGGACTTAGCCTTGGTGTAAGAATTGCGCCCAGGTTTATGTATAAAAGATGCCTCCAGGACCATGGAACGTAGCCAAAAGTCACACAGGCCTGAAAGACATGGCAAAGAGGGGAAACCAGGACATCAATGTCCTGTCGCAAGAACACTGGCAAAATGCCATCTGGTCCCGCCGACTAAAAAGGCTTAGAAACACTTATAGCCCATCTAATGTTAGATTGATTAATCACCCCCCTCACAAGATCCCAATCCTTCCTTGAGGCATGATAATCACGCCCATCAAGGTCATACTGGACCTGCAAGCAGGATGAGTCTTCAATCAAGGTAGACCCAGGAAAATGTACCCGAAAAAGTTTCTTTAAAGAGTCCCTGCAAGTACTAGTCATACTGCCATTAGGCAGCTTAAGAGAGATCCAACCCTGCAATAATCTCCACTAGACATTATCTTCACAAGTCCGGATACCTCAGGTATATCCTCAGTTCCCTGAGAGTACCATTTCAGGAAGACCTTTTAGCCTTTCTAATGGCCTTATTATAACCAGTGAGAGCACTCCTATATGCGTCCCAATCACCAGTCCTCTTAGCTTTATTAAAAAGCTGCCTAACATTATGTCTAAGACCACCCAGCCGTTCATTCCACCAAGGAACTCGCCTTGATGAGTGAGCAGTCCTGACAGGACAATTTTGATGGTAGGATAAGAGAATTGCCTGTTGAATCTAGTCAACAGTCATCTTTAAATCCACCACCGAGCAAAATCTGCTCTGAACACCTCCCAAGTTAAATTTAGGGTCTTCTCTAAAGGAAGCCCAATTAGTCCTCTGAGGGTCTCTATATGTAACCTGACTAGGTGCCATACCTTGTAAATTAAAGCAAATATATCTGTGATCCAAAGAAGAAGGCTCACCAGATACATGCCAATTCTCAATTAGGTCAGAAAAATACTGAGTCCCTAACATTAGGTCAATATAACCTCACTCCTGTTAACAACAGCAAAGGTAGGCTCATTACCCCTATTCAAAATAAACAGGTTAGTACCCATCAGAAACTCCAATAGGTGCTCCCCCTTCAGTTGATGTCTACCCCAAACTACATGATGAGAGTTAGCATTGACACTAACCAATAAATCAAAGTGATTCTTTTGACAAAATTCCACCAAAGACCCAAATTCAGGTGTTGGTGGAAGTTCGTCTTTATTGTAAGGGAAATAAGCAGAGGAAACAATAAATTCCCTACAGTATCCCCTTCATCAAGCTTCACCCGAACAGTTGTAAGGTCCCTAGAACAATAGTCCCAAACAGGTGAAACATGTATGTTATTCCTAATGAATACACGGGTCCGAGGACCACTATCGGAAGTACAAGAAGTAAAAGAAAATAACTTACCTTCTTTGCAGTGAAGTCCCTGTATTCAGCCCTTACAGTGCCATGGCTCTTGAATAAGAGTGAGGTCATAGCAGCCCCCCACGAGTGGCCGACCCAAAAGGGTGGAAGCGGTCTGAGAGTGCTGGAGGTTGATCTGAATCAACCTCAGGCCCATGACATTACAGGTACCTAAGGTGGGCAAAGTTCCATGCCCTCCGTTGACTGGGCGTTGGAAGGACCAGTGGTACTCCTGGAAGCCCGATCCTTATCAGCGAGCCTGACCAGTTCATGCCCCTTTTCAGGAACAATCACCGAAGCTATTGGTCCAGACTTGGAATTAGGATCTGAAAATACCTTAATTGTACCTTGATCGACCCCAGAAAAAGCCTTATAGTTGGCTGCCTTGATGGCCTTTGCCAAAGCAAGATCGACCATTAGGATAAAACGCTGTCCCTTAGCGTCCTTATTACGACCCAAGACCCTCCAGTGCTCAGTCTTGAACCCCTGGTTGAATACTTGGAGTTGAGCAAAAAGTTGGCACACATCCTGCGTACGTGTGTCAGCAGTGCAGTAGGCCATCTTCACAGGCTTGGGCAGGTTTCATCGCAGGAATGACCCTTAAACGAATCCCCTGTCCAAGAGTACACCCATCCAAGAGCCGAGTAAGCCACTGACAGGTGAACTCATTTGCACCGTTGTCTAAGGTATATCCCTTAAGCAGTGGCAAGATCTCCCCAGAAAGGATTCCTTCCACGCCACGCAGGATCTTATCCAAAATAAGATCTACCTCAGCAGCCACCATCTTGGAATCTGGAAAACCCTCCTTGATGATGGCTAAGCGAAAAGAAGTCACAGCTTCCTTATAAGATCCAGGCTGAAAGCCCTGGGACCACTTAGTAGACCTCACCTCCTCAGAAGAGGGGGTGGACAGTTGAGATCTGGTTCTCTTGCTATAACATCAGGGGTGTCAGCAAGAGAGTCAAACAGAGAAGCTATTTGGGAAGTACTGTGCGGTAGCTGAGAGCCACCTGCACCAGCAGCTTCCTTCCTATCCCTCCTCTGCTTTCGCCTAGCCGCCCCAGACAAACATGTCTTTTGCGGACTAGGTTTACTCCTGGAGGCAGAAATATCATCAGGAGATTGCTCCACCATCCCACCGATCGGAGGCACGTCAATGACCCCGGCACCCTCAGATGAGATACTAGGACCACCAACCCCGCAATGAGGCGGAGAAGCAGCCCCTCAGAAGAAGATTTAAATTTAGAAGTAAATTTTGACGCCATGCCAAAACAGAAACTGGAGGAAACATGAGAGGTCACCTTCCAGTTATCCTCCAATATGGGCGGAAGGCTAACTACTACAGGGTTTCGCTTGGTGCCCTGAAGGGATCGTTAATGGCACTACATCTTTTACTACCCCAGTGCCACTCCACTCTCAGCACGATGCCTTACACCTTAGTTTGGGTAAGGTCTATCACATGTAAATTTTAATTCAACCATCAGCAGATTCTCCTATGGTATAACGATTTTCAAACGATATATTTTAATTTTTAAACAGTTTTTGCATAGAACCTTTACATCTTCTCGTTGTCATTTTCTATTGATAGTATTTTCATTCATATGGCACTAATGTAAAATTGTATCTTATTTTATTTTTCAAATGATAATTTACTTTATATAATATTTATATATATATATGTGTGTGTAATATATGCAATCTATATGCACATAAAAATAATAGGATTCTAACTTGACTTATCATAGGGTTTATTATATTACAGTCAATTCTCGTTATTTGCGGATTCCGTATTTGTGTATTTGACTATTTGTGAAAATTTATTTGTAACCACAAAATCAATATTCGCAGAGCTTTTGCATTTATTTGTGGACTCCTGCTGAGTGGCGAAAATACTGTTACCAATGTAAACTCTTTCTCTCTCTAATAAAGAAAGTTTTTTGTTACCAAGTGTAGTGCCTGAATCGGTATGCTGGAAAATTTCTCATTACCTATCCTTGCTTACTCCACAGACCTCAGATAGGCCAAATGCCTGTTCATATCGTCCGCCGGTCCCATAGAAAAATGTGACCTATGCTTGAATGCAGCCTCAAATTTAGACACCCAAATTCCTGCGCATTTGTTCCTTACACCAAAATTTTAGAAGCTTTGAGACAAAAAAGTGATGCAAACAAGTCTGACATAGTTTTTCAATGCAGTTCAAAAGACAGTGTGTTACCTGCCACATCAAACATCAAAAAACTATCAATCAAAAATAAGATTTTATTTACTATATAGCTAATGTTTTAAAAAATTAAATAAAGATTACTGTAATTATAATATTGTATAGTTTTAAAAAATTAAATACATTTTACTGTAATTATAATACTGTATATAGTACTATACACTGTATATACTGTATTTATTTGTAAATAATGTAATACATATTAAATAAGGAGTTTGTAAACAGAAAAAAAAAACATAAACCAAGTATGGAAATGTTGGGGAAGAAAGGTTTGCAGGAACCTAACTCTGTATTTCCAATAAGCATATTGGTTCACTATTTGCTAATTCAGTATTCGCAAAGAATTTACAGAACATAACTACTGCGAATAATGAGAATGGACTGTATTTTTGGTGGTGATTGTTTTTTTTTTTTTGTTATGTTTGGAACCAATCTTCTATTTTCCCATAAATGCAATATACTTTTTACACACATTTTTCAGGAATGTATCTATCGTGTAAAAACAGAATTAAATGTATATTTATTAATTATTTACTCCATTGTCACAAAATGTCAGTAACTACTGTATTTATTCATATTTATATTATCCCTTTATATATATTAATCACTCCCTATGCTGTGGAAAGAAAAGTTGATTAATTACAAATACAATAACAAGCCTCAAAGCTGGCATTTAAATCACAAAATAAGTTTATTGCAAACAGCACTTTTGGCTTTACAGCCATTGTCAGTTGCATATTATAAAATAAGACAAAAAAAAATTTTTAACATTATTTAGAATATTCTACAGAAAAAAAATATCTTTAAAAAAAAAACTGTTAGAACATTCTAAGCTCTAAACCAGGCTCTAAACAGTATTTATATTTAAAATTAACAATATTTTTTGATAAAATTAATATCTTTTTATATATAATATTTATACATAATTTAAAAGCTTATTAATATTCTGTTTTATATATATAATTACACATTTGATAATCTACATATTTTTAAATTAATTCATTTTTATTCTGAAATACTTCTTACTTTAGATATTAAATAAAAGTATTTAGCCTGATGAGAAAGGAGGAGAGAAGCTTCTCTGGTCTGTATTACAACTGAAGCAGGCTATGTGGATAGCCAAAAACGTTTTTGAAAAAACGATTTATCTTACTTATTTGGCTTGTTTACTTTTATTCATTTTTATTGTTTTTCATTCCACTTCTTTGATGTTTATACATGCCAACAGCAGTGAATGTAAACAACCCTAGCACTGCAACTATCTTCGTCTCTGGCTAGAGGGGGAGCAAAATTTACCCACGTCTTATCTGTGCATTGTAAGAGGTTACACTAAAGAGTGTCCTGTTTCTCCACTAGTGGCTTGCCATACTTTCTCTGACAGGAATTTTTTCCTACATGTTTTTCTATATTCTTCTCACTTCAGTTTTCATACTTAAAAAGGCTCAAATCTCTGAGTATGCCCTTTATCTCTTCATCAAAAGAGATAGAGGGCATACTTGATGAAGATATTTTTAATTCCTTACTTCATAGTTATTACTTTATACCTATACTTTATATTTTTAAAAAAGCTGTTTGTTTAGTAAAACTTAGGGTTGAACAATAACTTATTATGAAAGCTTTGGATAATTTTAATGTTTTGCAGTGATTTTCTATAGTCATTATATATGTACAGGTAGGCCTCGATTAGTGCGAATTTGATTAGTGCGACTAATAAAATTGATACCGTTTTTCGGTTAGTGCGAGAAAATATTCGATTAGTGCAAGTTTTAAGCACAGACCAGTCTTACTAACAAAGCTCCTTTTATGATGTCAATTAACAAATTACCGTTAATTTTCGGTTAGTAAAACCGGACGAGGAGCAGTCCAAGAACGGTCACACGATTTTGAAGGGGTGAAACATCAGAAAGATGGGCTTTTTGCCGTTAACTGTTTAACATTACTGTACTATTATTTAGCTTTGCTATCGTATACATACAGTAGAGTACAGAATTTTCTCTTTTAAAAAGTATCGAAATGGATAAAAGGAAGAACACTTTTGATGATAAAACAGGAAACGAAAAAAAGAGAAGTGATTACGCTACAGCAAAAAATGGATGTGATTGAGCGACATAAAAGCATTCTTTGTTAAATTTTTTTAAATAAGGATATCTTTACAAATTTATTTGCCTATTATATTGCTGTACTACCGATATTATTTATTTTCTTTTGTTTATTATCTGATTTCTTTATTTAAAATAAAACTTGTGAAAAAAATTTGTTTTTGTTATCTTTTGGTGTCGTATTCTGCTAATAAACAAATAGAAAACTTGTTAAAAATTTCTCATTGGTTCATTAACTTCGCTTATTAATGCTATCTGGAACTAATTTACTGATTCAATAAAGTTGCAATGCTTAATTGCAAATCGGACTATTCACTCAATTCTCGACCCAGAATTGGCGGCCAGGCGGCGCTCAACTTCCGCTTTCGATTCGCTATTTTGGTTTTGATTTGGCGGTTAGTTTGATGATGATATGAGATGCAATTCCTGGTAAGTTATTAATTTAGATGATGAACAATGATGTAAAATATGAAAATAAATTTTTCTTAAACAGTTAGTGTTAAGTTTATTGTAGTTATTCATTGTGAAGTTAGCTAATGGCCGGAATCTCACAAAGCAAGAACTAATTACCATATTTTCCATAGAGTTAATACTTCGATTAGTGCGAGAAATTCGTGGAACCAATTATTTGCACTAATCGAGGCCTACCTGTATATGCAACACATATTTTTTAAATAGCAAGCTATGTAATTTATAAGATGATAAAAAAAAATTTAATTCAGTAGAACTTTCAGAGAGAACCTAATCAAAAATGTATGGCATAAGGACATACAAAATATCAACTTCAGCATAAGGGAGTATCATAATTCTAAATACTCTTTTTCATTAGAAAATAAAAAGGTATATACTCATGTTTTTTATAAGTTTTAGAAATTATTAAATAATATGTTAATTATGAACTTCATTTTCAAAAAAATATGGAATGCAGATAAAGCAATATTCAAATTTGTATATATTAATAGTTATACCTTGTACAGGGTCCGGCAAAAAGATCTGATGGTTTTTAATTAAAAATAACGCACTTATTACAAAACCTTTAAACATGTTTATTTATGCAACATATTGGGGTTCATATGCCATTTAACAGACAGTAACACAAACCTTGAAAACAAAGTCTTAGGTTGTGAAGATGACGTCATCTTAAGTGGTGTCCATTTCTCGCCATGATCAGCTTGAACGCCTCTTCACAGTGCGAAAGTGACAGTGTGGTGTGGAGTTACCAAAAAGTGTGTAATTGGGCCATACTTCTTTGAGGATAATGCAGGGCAAACTGTTACGGTGACTGCAGAGCGTTACCTGTCAATGCTGGAAAATTTCCTGCTACCCGAACTTAGACAAAGACGCCTAAATCGCAACCGAATGTGGTTCCAGCAAGATGGGGCAACTGCCCACACAGCAAACATTGTGATGCAGTTTTTAAGGGTAAAGTTCCCTGGTCGCCTAATTTCTCGTAATGGTAACATTGCTTGGCCCGCCCGTTCCCCAGATCTGTGTTTGTGATTTCTTCTTGTGGGGATACCTGAAATCGAGGGTGTACGTAAACAAATCTCGCATATTGAGCGAACTTAAACGGGCCATACGCACGGAAATCGCTGCCATACCACAGCAAATGTTGGGGCGTGTTTTTGACAGCTTCGGCAGGAGACTTGAAGAGTGCATGGCGAGAAATGGACACCACTTGGATGACGTCATCTTCACAACCTAAGACTTTGTTTTCAAGGTTTGTGTTACTGTCTGTTAAATGGCACATGTACCCCAATATGTTGCATAAATAAACATGTTTAAAGGTTTTGTAATAAGTGCGTTATTTTTAATTAAAAACCATCAGATCTTTTTGCCGGACCCTGTACTTTAAATACTAAACTAACCTCAAGGGATTAATTAAGGCAGATTTATCAGGATTATTTGTCATATCTTGTTTTATGGCGCTTTGCTTTTCGACATTTCTGAATTATATTCATGTTATTATTTTATATATCAAAATGAAAATTATCTTCAAAATAATACTTAAAATAGGTATATAAAATATAAATTAACATGTAGAAGGCCAGGCCCAAAGCCATTAGGAAAAATTGAAGATGTGAAACCTGAAATCGAATCTGGTTCTTCATAAATGATCCATGAATGCTTTAGAAAATGGCCATCCAGCTGCGTTTTTTAGACCTAGCACTAATGTGCATTTAATGAATAATAGTTTAAATATATTTTTAGACTTTTATATGTATTAGAAAATAAAAAATGGCTGTAATTTGTTTTACAGCAAAATTTATTTTACAGTGATAATCTGGAATGTAATTGCCACAATAACAATATATATCTGTATATTTAATAATTATATAATAAATGCATTGTAGATTACTATAGATATAAATTACTCAATTTATTATTGATAAGAATGAATTTGTTTTATAAATTTTAATAATTAAATTTTCAAATAGTCTGTTAATTAAATCTTTATAAATCATTATGAGTATATTAAAATATTCTTTTTATAAATTAAACTATGAAATGATTTCAAATAAAGTATATTCCATAAAAAGTTTTTGAAATTAATAATTTTAAACTGATTAAAGATATTTAATTTAATAAAGAATTTATTAATAAGCAACTGGTTAATTTACTAAAATAATTTGCAAACAGTTTCTCTTATCTTTAAACATTATCAACTTTTCACAAACCATTTTATTGATTTTGTTTTATATTTTTAACTAAATTTTTGATAAATCATTTCATTTTTTAACAGAAAGTATTTTAAGTGGGACCTTGATAATTTTATCAGATAAGAAATATTTCTAATATTGATGGTGATTATAAAAAATTATGTTCTAGACTAATTCTCAAATTATTGATTGAAAACTTGCAGAAATATATACAGTGAATTCTGCTTAATTGGGACACATCAGGACTAAGCCATTTTGTCCCAATTAAGCGGCTGTCCCAATTAAATGAAGTAATGATAAATTCTAAAATAAAATATGTAAATCGTAGGTAAATAAATAATAGGTAAAAAAAATAATAATTAGGTACCTATTTTATTGATTTATTAAAATAGGTACCTAATTATTAGTTTTTACCGATCTCCTCTTACTTCTTCTTCTTCAACACTGGGCCGCTGATATTCACACCTCGCCCACTAAGTATAGAAATCCATTGATCTAATGCTTCTTCCACTTCTGGATCCTTTCCATCATGCTTTCTTTTGGATATTCCCAGAATTTCTTTCTGTAATACCCACTCTTCATGCAGTTGATTTTCTTGTTGCAGAAAACATGATATGGTAGATTTTAGCTGTGGTCACACTATGCAATTTTTCATCGCGCGCACGGCTGCAACAGCAACGGCAACGACTTGCAATCGCCAAATAGTGGTCACACTGGGAAATGTAGCTTGCAACGCAATGGATGGTCATCCAATGAGAGCACAATAAAATCATCCAATGAAGTTATAGTCAAGGCAGATGTTGTTGTTTAACTGTTATTTCTAGGGTTAGCATTTAACTGTGCAATATAACAACATTAATTTAGTTTTAATAATTATTTTAGTTATCTACTACTTAGAGTTAGCGATATGAGTGGAATTAAAAAACAATTAAGAAGAATAAAGCTATACTTTTAAGAACTTCGCTTATTTCACACCAAACATGATTTTTTTATATCTTTTTTTCGATAAACCACGGAATTGAAGTCCCACAAACAACTATGTTGTTGTAATAATTAAATAAAATTTGACGCAACCATCGAATTTCATGCAACCACCATCTTGGACACGTGTCAAAAATTTCCTCACTTTTCATTGATTGCGAGCTTGCAACCGTCGCCGGGAAAACAAGCTCTCTTGTTTTCAAGCACGATTGAAGTCACGCTCTATTCAGAGGTGGTTTACCAATTTGTTGGAAGAGCAATCACTGTTGCAGTTGCACGCGTGGCGAACAGTTGCACAGTGTGACCACGGCTTTTGGTGTACCAGTTATATCAGGAGTCTACAATGGCTTGTATTAAATGGCTGGCTTTTAATTTTATCTAGCAAAGCAATGTTACTTGAAAGTGTAAAATCATTTCTTGGCATTCATCTTTGCAAAGATTTAAAAATTTTATATAAAATCGACACCATAAATGAATATTACTAGGTACAGTAATGATACTCTGAAGTAGACGCACACTTGCCAGATTCACGAGGATAGATAACTGATTCTCATCATGCTAGTGTTGCCGAATACAGTATTGGTGTATTATTTATCAACGATAATTTATTTATAATTTTACTAAAGAATGGATGTGCATTTTATACCAATGATGATATTTACTTATAATTTTACTAAAGAATGGTTGTTATGCATTATTTATCAACGATGATATTTATTTATAATTTTACTAAAGAATGGAAAATAAAGAATGGAATTTTCGTGGTGGAATTATTTTCCTACGATCGATATTTTAGGAGATATTTAGGAATACGATATACGAGTCTTAATGCTTCATTTATATGTAAGTGTTGCCACGAGTTTCATTGGTGTAAACAAAACTTTCAATAAATTTTTAATTTAGAATAAAAAATTAATCAATTATTTTAAGAAAATTAAATTTACTTTATTAACTTTACCGAAATTTAAAAAAATATTTTGATTAATTATTACTTCAAAATTTTTATAAAAAAATAACTAACACACGTTACGTGTAATACGATATAATTTTGATTATATCAATTTTACGGTATAATTAGTTATTTCTATTTTACATCGAATAATTTATATTTTTCATTGCCAGTTTTCTAAACAGAAGTTGAATTTTGCATCAGTAAATTACGAAATGTTTTGAATTTATATTACAATAACGAATTAGTACTTAAGTACAGATAAACACGTCGACATTATTCTATAATTTTTATTAATCGAGCGTGTTTAAAAATTCCCCTCTATCAAGAATTGTATTAATTTGTGATCATAATTATTATTGTGGTACGCAGCATTCTGTGGTGGCTTAAGTAACGACGCGTAAGCGCCATTATATAAAGATTTTATTAATTATGAAGCGCTACGCTGCGGCCCACTTTTAATAATCGCAAATTTAAATTTTCCTTTATACTTATCTAATGATCAAATCAAATTCGGTGGTCATCGATATTTTAACCGTCAGTTTTTGTAAATGAAGTAAAATAAAATATAATTAAATTTGTTTTTTAATTAAAGAAATAAATTGCGTTTTGTGTTTAAAAATGTATATTATTTAATGATATGACAGCCACATTGTTATACTAACAATTATAAAACTCGTTCCATCATCAATCGAAAATAAATTTTTCAATAAATGAATTGGTGAATGAAAGAAAACAGCAATTCATATACAAGCGACGCTCTTATTAAATAAAATAAAACATTTTATGAAATTTTATGAGAAATTACAATTTCAATAGATATTTATGTGAAATTACAATAAAATTATTTTTTTCAAAGAAATATTTAAAACAAAATTAAATAACACCGATGGATCTGGTGACAATAATTAAATATATTATAATATTGTGGCCTTATTTTTTTTTACAGTTTTTAAGGATCGTTAACTTGTTTCTAGACGGGATTTTCATTTCTCTTCTGCCGTAATTCCCTTTCTTTTCGTCTAATCCCTATGATTAGAGAATGCCATTGAGTGAACAGTCTCGGCTGTGACGCCAACTTAAGGCTAAACTTTATGAGGGAGTAAATTTGAAATACCGCAGTAATAATTTTGTTTGAAAAAATAAAGTATTGGAATTAAAATGCTGGCTTAATCTTACGAAATATACATAGATAGAAATTAAGTATGATTTGTAAAACTAAATTTAATTAATCTCGCTAATTTTTCTTGCGGTTTAATAAATTTTCGCTTTATCTATGTGATGACAATGTTCGTCTCATAATTATTCCGTAAAGTAAGAAGTTTTTCTCTGTTTTTTCCTAAGCGATGGCAGTAATACTCATTCTAGTTTTTTTTATTTACCCTTCCCCTACGGAGGTTATGCGAGAACTCGTCCCCCGAAGACAAAACGCGCCAAGACCGAAATTGAAAGACAGGCGGTCCAGATCCGTATGGGGTCCCACCGCGGGCTCCCAGTGACGGATGGGGGCACCGCCGAAGCAGTCTCGATTCCGTGTAGGAGCTCATCCGCCAGCCCCCAGTGACGGACTTCGTAACACCAACGCGAGGTAACCCCTTTAATCGCCTTTTACAATAGGCGGGGTCAGACGGTGGGCATATTCTAACCCCTTACCAGGGCCGGCCCTAGACGGTAGGCGAGATAGGCGACTGCCTACGGTCGGCAATATTTAGGAGAGGCATTTTCGTTGAATTTTAAAGTGTTTTTGAAGCTTAGGGGAGGAATATTTGGGGCCGCACAAACGGTAGGGCCGACCCCTCCCCTATCCTACAGGCATAATCATTCTAGTTGTATTTTTCAGTTTCCTATTTATCGATACTTAAAAGATATCCTTTCAGTGCACGGATACATTTTCTTTAAAATACACTATCGCAGCTATCACACTATCGGATAATATCCTAAAGTACACTATATAATTGTTATTCTAATAAACTTTTTAAAAATTGAAAAAAGGAAATAATTAAGATCGGATTTTTTTATTAAAATAGATGAGGAAAAATCGCATCTTTTATTTTGAATAGGTACTTGAAAAATAATGCCTATGAAAACACAAAGCGTTCCCTGTAGTTTTCTATTATTTGCTTAAAATAAACGATAAACTGATAATACCATATGAGATTATTAAATAATAAAAATGCTTTAAAGTATATAAAATAACAGATTTATTGTTAGAAAAACTTACTTCAATAATAGAAAAGAAAATTAATATTTTAATCCCACTTATTCGATTTTTGCACACCTAATGTTAAAAAAAATAGATTTTTCCAACAAATTTTAGAAAAAAAAACGTTATTGTGTTTTATGTATAAAATAAAATGAAAAATTCATTGGAGTATACCATATTCCACTACACTAACTTGTGTAAATTGATTCACCATCACCACGCCGAAAGATCATTTAGATTATTAGATCATTAATTAATTTTTTAACTAAACTAAATGAATTTTTAATCTAATGGTTTTGGAGATTTCGATGTTATATAAAAGGCATTAAATTACTGTTGTCAATATTGAGTGTTAGTTCTGATGATGAGAATGGCCAGATTAATGATATAATCAATGGTGGCAGTACAATTATATATATGGAAATATTTAGGAAAACATTAAAATATTTTCCAAAAATTTCATGCGAAATAGACGTTCAAAACAAACATTTCTAAAGATTTTGAAGAATTACTTAGTTTGAATTAAATATTAAGTATTTTTTATAATAACACCATCGACACTCAAATCAGATTTCATATAACTCGAATAGCTACGGCGGTTATTATATGTTTAGATGTCAAATAATCAAACTTTTGGTCTCCCGTCGTAACGTAACGGGATAATATACTTTAATGTTGATCGAACAGCTTGAAACTGTGATAAAAATGACAGGATGTAGGAAATAATCTTTGCTGCTTAAGGGTTTGTAAGTGCTGGTATTAAAAACGGGATAGGAGCGAATTGCTCGAATTACTTTATATTAATCCTACAAAATATTATAAAATACAGTGGCGCACGTAAAATCCATTTTCCTGCTAGTCACCCAATGTTTCATAAAAATTTTATTCCATTATTTGGCGTGGAATTATCTGTATATGAAAGTTTCTTACTCTTCTGACAGTATCTGAGACTGGACTGGATGGCTGCGATAGAAACGTGCTGTTCTTCCATGTTGGAAGCCAGATTATTAAAAAATATCAAGGCCTTCCTACTTCTTAGTAACCCTTCTCTCCAGTAATTTTCATTTGTACAGTTTGCCGACGTTTCTGCAAACAGAATGCTTAGAATATTTTACATATTGTAAAAGCGATGAAATAGATTATATGAAGCCATTGATATTATCATGATTTTCACATCCGTCTTCCATGTGCGAAAGGGGAAATTAAAATAAATTAATATAAAGAACGTTACGAAACAACTTTCGCTACATTAATTTATAATTATATATATCATACTTTCATATATTTTTAGAAATTATTTTGTATATATTTTTATTTATTAATTGTTCTTATCGGGTTTTATTTTGAATATTAAAAAATTATTAGCAATCATTCTTACAGTGAAAAATTACACCATCGATGGTACCAATGAAATACATCGATTGTTATAATTGTCGATGGTTTCATGCATCAGCGTGAAAATCTATCGATTAATAATCGACAATCGATGCCATCGCACGGCACTAAAATACAGTGGGTGATCGGTTAACGAACATAATCCGTTCCAAAAAAATGTTCGTTATCCGAATTGTTCGTTAACCGATCATCGATTTACCACCAAGACAATATTCGTTATCCGAATTGTTCGTTAACCGATCATCGATTTACCATAGGTTTTAATGAAATTTGATTAATTCGTTCCGAAGACCCAAAAAAACATAGTAAGAAATTATATAATTTTTTATTTATGTATATATGTAATAACAATAATATATACATACATAGTCTCGCATTTTCATTTATTTATTTATATTATTATATTAATATTATATTTATTTTCCGATAAAGAATCTGTCCAATATCGATTTTTTTTCTCTCTCCTTCAGGATTTTTAGGAAGTGATTAATATCATCTTGGTGGTAGAGATCTCCAAGCCTGTTGACCTTAAACTGGGTGCCATTCTAACTCCAAAAAATTGTAAAATCTCTCTCTAACCTTCTTTAATAAATCTTTGACATCAAAATATTGTAAAATCTCTCTCTTACCTTCTTTAATAAATCTTTGATGTTTAAGTTGTCTCCAAGTTCATTTTAATCGGGAAAAACTACTGTTCTCTCATCCGTTAAATCTCTCTCTAACCTTCTTTAATAAATCTTTGATTTGTTTTACGTTCTTTGAGTTCATTATCTTCTTTAATAAATCTTTGATTTGTACTTTCTTTAATAAATCTTTGATTTGTTTTAAGTTGTCTCCGAGTTCATTTCTAACCTTTAATAAATCTTTGATTTGTTTTACGTTGTCTCCGAGTTCATTTTATGGGAAAAATTACTGTTCTCCCATCCTTACCCATAAGTCCACCGACGTTTGACTTACTCATAGGTCCACCAACATACAAGGCCTAAGCATATCATTCCTTACTGTTCTTCCATCCTTACCCATAAGTCCACAAATGTGCAAGGCCTATTCTTCCATCCTTACCCATAAGTCCACCAACGCGCAAGGTCTAAACCTGTCATTCTCGTCCTTACCCATAAGTCCACGAGCGCGCAAGGCCTAAGCCTGTCATTATCCTTACCCATAAGTCCACGAGCGCGCGAGGCCTAAGCCTGTCATTCCGTTTGGTTAGTTAAGTCGAACTATCCTCACGGAATATTTTTATCTGGCGGCGGCCACTTATAGAGCCGCCATCATCACATGCTGACCAACACCCATGAAGGAGTCAACCGGAAGATTGAAGGATGGGTTTCAATGGTCCGGACCCAGATCCCTCCTAAAATTGGAGAAGTTGGACTTCCGGATCCTCCAGAATGGTAAGCCACAACTTTACCACGCAGCCATCCGGCTGATCTGTCATTCGGTCAGTCCGCGGGTCCCACAGTTTGTTTTGTGAAGTGTTCGTTATCCGAACATGTGTTCGTTAACCGAACATAAAAATCTTTCAAAAAAGTGTTCGTTATCCGAATTGTTCGTTAACCGATCACCCACTGTTCTAATGATTCCATTATCGAAATCTCTAAACTGAAATTAAAGATTCAAACCTATAAAGAAAGATAAATTTAGATATGTATAGTCGATTTTGAGTTATTCTCTCCATATAATTTATTATTTTTCATTATTAAAGATTTATTATTTATAATTGATGTTTATGAAAATTCCATTTTTTCTATGTAAAATATCGATCAAAACCATCTTTTTATTTTTTAATTGGAATTTAAACAAACTATAAAGTGATGGCATCATATTGAATTCAGTTGTCAATTTATTTTCAAGTTAATATAAGGAATTTTTATTCGTTATAATAAGAAAAAATACAGTGATACCTCGGATTACGAACGTCTCGGTTCACGAACAAATCGGTCTACGAACACTATTTGCGAACAAATTTTGCTTCGCTTTACGAACGATGCTTCGGTTCACGAACACACACGCACGGAGTGCATGGAGAGCACGTGACTCGCGGCGCACAAAACTTTGCGCACAGCCTCACCCCCAGAAGCAATCCAGTTGGCCCAGCTCACACTGCGTACAGCCTCGCCCCCAGCAGCAATCCAGTTCGCCCAGCTCATATGGGTACAGTAAAGTTCCCACAAGTGTTGATGTTCGCCTAGCTCATATGGGTACAGTAAAGTTCCAACAAGTATTGATACAGTTGGCCCAGCTCACATGGGTACAGTAGAGTTCCAACAAGTGTTGATATTTTCTTTATTTAATTAAATTTATCCCTTATTATGGATCTCAAAAAAATTCAAAGTATTAGTTATGGGTACAGTAGAGTTCCAACAAGTGTTGATATTTTAGTTTTTTTCTGATTTATCCCCTTATTATGGCTCCCAAAAAAGTTAAAAGTATTAGTGAAGGTACAGTAAAGTTCCAACAAGTGTTAATATTTTAGTTTTTTTCTTTATTTAATTAAATTTATTCCCCTTAAGGCTCCCAAAAAAGTTAAAAGTGTTAGTGAAGGTGGTGTTAAACACGGCTCCCAAAAAAGTTAAAAGTGTTAGTGAAGGTGGTGTTAAACATGCCACTCCCAAAAAAGTTAAACATGCTTTCTTCTAATATTACTGTTATATTTGTTTTTTCTTTATTTAATTAAATTTATCCGTTATTATGGCTCCCAAAAAATCTTTTCTTTACTTAATTAAATTTATCCCTTATTATGGCTCCCAAAAAAGGTTAAGTGTTAGTGAAGGTGGTGTTAAACATGCTTTTTTCTAATATTACTGGAGTGTTAGTGAAGGTGATGTTAAACATGCTTTCTTCTAATATTACTGTTGTGTGTTAGTGAAGGTGGTATTAAACATGCTTTCTTCTAATATTACTGTTAAAAGTGGTGTTAAACATGCTTTCTTCTAATATTACTGTTATATTTATTTGGTGGTGGTGTTAAACATGCTTTCTTCTAATATTACTGTTATATTTATTTTCTCTCTGTATTATTTCCACACATAAAGCCATAACATGTTAAAATTTTCCTAGGAGATGTTAAACATGCTTTCTTCTAATATTATTGTTATATTTATTTCCTTTCATTAAACATGCTTTCTTCTAATATTACTGTTATATTTATTTCCTTTTTGAATTATTTCCACACATAAAGCCATAACATGTTAAAATTTTTTTCTAGGATAATTTCCACACATAAAGCCATAACATGTTAAAAATTTTTTCTAGGGAAAAAACGTATTATTTGGATTTACATTAATTGCAATGGGAAAAATTGACTCGGATTCACACAAAGCCATAACATGTTAAAATTTTCCTAGGACAAAAACGTATAAGCCATAACATGTTAAAAATTTTTTTCTAGGACAAAAATAAAGCCATAACATGTTAAAAATTTTTTAAGGATAAAAAACGTATTATTACCACTAAAGCCATAACATGTTAAAAATTTTTTTCTAGGATAAAAAACGTATTTATTTAGATTTACATTAATTGCAATGGAAAAAATTGATTCGGATTACGAACTTTCGGAATCACGAACAGGGTCAAGAGATATGTTCGTGAACCGAGGTATCACTGTAGTTTTGATTATCGATGGATTCGGATTACGAACTTTTCGGATCACGAACAGGGTCAAGGAGATTGTGGTAAACCAATGTACCACTGTAATTAAAAACTTCACGCCTTGTGTACTTTGTTATATGATTTTATCCACGAATTCAGCATTGAAGACCATCACCGGCCACCATATTCTCATCAGTTTTGCTAAACACTTATTTTTATGTCACTGTCGTTGATTAACCGACGACTCGATAATCGCCGTTAAGCTCATTCCTATTTCAGACCAACTTTTCGTGTACACGTCGTGTTGATTTTAAATTAGGTGCTAGTAACAAGTTCTTATAAAACTGCAAATATACATTCTGTTGGTGTTAGATTAAATTAACACTAATATTTCCTTTAAAGAAAATTATTGTTAAAATTTAAAAATAATATTTTATTAAATACAGAATTTCTTGTAAAACTTTATAAAACATTTTCATTTGTTGATATCCTTATATAGGTTATCAAAATTACGAAATTCACTTTTCTTTTTATTCACCAATTCGATTTCTGGAAAACTTTAATCATCTTCGTTTGGTGATAGACAAATTTTATAATTTATTAGATGAATCCAATTTACGGTGTTTCAATATGGTATTTTGATCTCTACTCGATAGGTATAAAATTACATGTGTATATAGAATATTATTGTATTTCTAATCTTGCATATTTAATTGAGAAAGCTCAGGACTACATAACGAAATGCTGATGGAAACTCTAGCTCAACAATTTAATTTAGATTGTAATTTAAATTTAAATTATACTTTTAAATAAATTGTGCCAATAATTACGATTTAGAGAATTTTTCGTCGCTATTTTTTCAAATATGGATTATTTCTATCTTACTTCAATTTGTCACTGTTGCGATGAATCTTCACATTGGCCGTAGACAACGTTTGAAAACATTCTCTTTGAAAACAATTCGTACTCAAATATTCATTATTCTTTGACAAATTTTGCAGTTGTATACGTATTACATAAAATTTGAATGATTCCATATATTATCATTTTCAGAATGGGTTGCATATCCATGGTGAAAATAAATGTCGTGTATACTTTGTGTATATTTGTGTGTTCACAATTAATATATTTTTAATTAGCTCCAGCTCGTTAATTAATTTGGTTAAATTCATTTTATATCTTTTTGCTTTGATTTTAATGCGTTTAATAAATTATTTTATTATTTTCTACGATTATCGTAAAGTATTTCAATCAATCAGTTATTATAAATGGATATAAATTAGGTCGTTACTATGTTGAATTATTTTTGTTAAAAAATTTTAAAACGAATAAAATAAAATTTCCTCTTAAATTTGACAGAGAATAAATGCGTAAATAAAATTTTATTAAAATATTTGAAAATATTTTTATTAGTACTTGAATATTAGCAACAATTTCTGTTATCACCATTGAATCTCGTGGCAGCTATTACACGAGATGCTTGAGTAGACAGAAAATCTTTAAATTATCCCCTGTGGGTAGGGGTTAGAATACACCCACCGTTTGATCCCGCGTGTCATAAAAGGCGACTAACGGCCGTATTCACGACAGCGAGTCAACCTTGAGAGTCCACCAACCCACAACCTTGGATCTGGTCAAAGGTTACTTGCTGTTCGAATTCAGATACAACTTCGAATATCGGGTCAGTCAACCCTAGAGTCAAATTGGTTGCTATACTGCTGCGAACGAGAGTTTATGACCTGTATTTTGTGTCGAATATACTGAATGGATGAGGACAGTCACGAGGGCTATTAGTAAAACATGGCTGTCCAGGAAACCGTAAGAAAAATTTTTTCAACTTTTGAAAAAGAAGTTTTAATAGAGCTTGTCGAAAAACATGTAGAAATTATTGAAAATAAAAGAACAAATGCTGTTTTTAATAAAGAAAAACAAGAAGCATGGAAAAATATAGGTAAATATAACTTTAAATTGTAAATATTAAAATCCCCACGACTGAAAACTTTAGTCGTAGATCGGTATTACTTTTAGCATTTATTAGTTTTAACAGCTGATAAGTCTCTTTTTTTATTTATTATAGCTATAGAATTTAACGCACTTCCGGGAGTAACTGCTAGAAACAGTAAGCAATTATGGGATTGCTATAAAAACTTAAAAAAAAGAGCTACTAAAGAACGAGCACGTTCAAAAATAGAACTATATAAAACAGGAGGTGGACTTCCTCCCACTATAATCTCAACCAATTCGTTTGTGGATCGATTGGCATCAATGGGAGCAATTAGGGAACCCCTACAAAATAATGTTGATAGTGATTCACAGTATTTGAAAGGTAAGAACTTATTTTTATATGTACGAACAAAATTCACAATATAAATTTGAAATAATTCATATTATTTATCGTAACAGAAGCATCAAGAAATTCATCAAATCAAGAAATTCCAGAAACATCAATATGTAGGTCTACATCTCCAGTTGTTGATGTAAGTATTATATAAAAATATCTGTGATTATTTGAAATGTTTGAAAAATGTTAAATATTTTTTTGTACAAATGTTAATACTGATCTGTTTTACTGTATAATGTCATTAGTACACTAGATTATTTTTATTTTAAACATTTAACTAGAATTAACTTTTAGCAGATACCACCTCCTTTAGACCAAGAAATTTCCATTGTTTGTACAGAAATGAATTCTGCAGACCCAACAGAAATTGCAGATAGCAATAAAGAAAATGTGATTACAATTAGAAGGACTAAAAAAAGAAAAACCACTTCTGATGCCACAGCAGCCATTTGGGACCAGGCAACAGAAAGAAAAAAACAAAATAAAGAGGAGTATGAAATAAAAATAAAATTTTTACAAGAAGAGCATGACACTAGAATAACACTTTTGAAAGAAAAACATAATCTGGAGATGCAGTTAATACAAGAAGAGCATAGCAAGAAAATAGAACTTTTGGATGAAACATTGAAATTGAAAAAAAAATTGAATGAATTAGCAACAGATAATCCATCAAGTTTATCACTTCATTTGTAAAGATAAATATTTTCTAAAACATTTAATAATAAATTTATAAAATATCTTTTATGTACTGTATTTTTTGATAAATTGAAATACTTCAATATAAAGTCAATATTTCATTACTTGTAATGTTTAATATAAATGCTTTAAGAAACAAAAACAGTCCAAATAATCATAGTTTTTATTTTATACAACAATTTCAAAATAAATTTACATTGTATGTTACACTTCTAACAATATTATTCAAGTTTTACTGTTTTTTGTGACTCTTCTTTGGTAAAAAGAATATCTCTGCAGAAACAACTGTCATTCAAAGTTAGGGAATAGTAATTTCTAAAATCTCTATTATCATAAATACTGTAAAAATCTAATTTCCTTTATAAGCAAACTTGATATATTGAACCATGAATATTTTCATATATCAAAAAATTATTAAAAGAAAAATATATAAAAATAATGAAAATATATACTGTATATACAGAAATAATGATAAAACTATCAGAAATTCAGTTTCAAAAATAGTATGAATAATATTTAAGATTAAACAATTATAAATTTTTTATGATATAAAGAAATCTCTTATGATAGCATTTCTTTTGGCAAATCCTGCTGTATTTTGAGAGTTTATAATTGGAACAGGGACATCATTCTGGTAAGAATCATCAGTTTCATCAAACATATTTGTATCCTCATTGAGGATGGCAATGTTGTGCAAAACTGCAGTGGCAATGATAATATTCATTGCATTCTGCAGATTGCACCGTAGGCCTACAGAAAGACAAGGAAATCGCCTCTTCCATAAGCCATATTGCCGTTCTACACAATTTCTCGCCTTTATGTGGCTTCTGTTGTATCTGTAAATAAAAGATGTAATTAGTTTTAAGGTATAGGGATTAAATTTCTCTTTATCAAATTATTTGATAATGAGTATATAATATTTATTTACCTAATTTCTTGTTCAGTGTGTGGATTCAAAATGGGTGTCATTAAATATAATTTACACCCATAGCCACTATCACCCAGAAGATGGTATTTAGTAGGTACTTCTCCAGCTTCCAGCATAGCACATATATGACTATTACAAAAAATTGTGCTGTCATGTGCACTGCCTGGCCACCTTGCTACAATATTTTTGAACAAGAGTTTGCTGTCTGAAACAGTCTGCACATTAATGGAGAAATAACCTTTCCTATTTCTAAATATTTCACCATTTTCACCTCCAGGTGATGTAATAGGAATATGGGTGCAATCCACTGCACCCAAAACACTTGGAAAGCCACTCATATGATAAAATGCTTGACTAATCTGAAAAAATATTTAAATTTTATACTTTAGTTAAAGTGATCACTTACATTTTATATTAAAAAAACAATTGATAATTTACAACAAAACATTAAATACTGTCTTCATCTTTTAAACAAAGTACCCTCATTTCTATATTTTGATTGAAGTAATTTATATATCTTTATTTAAAAGAAGAATAAGCTTTAACAAAAAATTTCATCTTTGGTATTTTTAATTTGTCATCACATAAATGGACTATCAGTGTAGTCCATTTATGTGGTGACAAATTAAAAATATTGTTTTCATATAGTTATTAATTATAAATATAACAAATGTATTTATATAGGAAGTTTATTTAAAAATAAATTTCTTTATCAACATTATAATTTCAACATATAGTAACTAACTAATTTTATAGGCATTGACATAAACGATTATATATATAAATTATCTGAATACCGAACATTTGCTAAATACTTACTTCCTTTCTTTCCAATTCTGTTTTTGGCATCTGGATGAACTCCTGGCATAAATGAGCAATACATGATGAAACTTTTGTTATTGCTCTACAGCTTGAAGACTGGCTTAAATTATTTAAATCTCCTACTACCAGCTGAAACGATCCTGTTGCGTAAAAGCGCAATGCTACAAGAATTTGTTGCAGAGGCGTCATTGAATAATGATTTGCTGTTGCTGGCTGTAGACGAGTTCCTATTCTGTCCAACAAATATCGAACGTTTTTTTTCGACAGATGATATCGACGTATAAAGTCAATATCGTCTAACTCTTCGTAGTCATTTTTCCTTCGAAATACGAACTTTGCGGGTCTTCTTTCCACTTTTTCAAAGTATTCTAAATATTTTAAATTCTCTAACATATCATCATCCTCGTTCATGAAACACGCCATTTTCGTTAAAACTTCTTTCAGCGCATGTGTTAACCCGAGGTTTCTGTTTCAACCCGCCGATCTTCCCGGGTCGAAGTCTTGACCTAGGGTCAAGCATTTGACTTTGAGTAAAGGCGTGCAGAATACCGATTTCGCCCCAACTCGAGAGTTAACCCTAACTTTGGCTTTGACTCGAGGTCGTGAATACGGCCGTAAAGGGGTTACCTCGCGTTGGTGGTTCCGAGCTCCGTCACTGTTGGCTAACTGCAGGTTCGCATTCGGAAACGGAACTGCGTCAATGGTGTCCACATCCGTCACTGTGAGCCTGCGGCGGGCTCGCATACGGACTCGGACCACCCGGCGGACTCGTCTGCCTCATTTTCGGCCTCTCTTTATGCGCTTTACTTTTCGGGCTCTACTATTCGGAGGACAAGTTCATACATAACCTCCATTCGGGAAATCGGGAAAAATCGGGATCGGGAAAGTCGAGGTTATGGCTCTCTAGTCTTCTCCTATTTTAAACGGTTGTAAAAATCCATTTAAAGTTTTGGAATAGCTCTTTAAATTAACCGAAATAGTTAACAACGACGACCCATTTTAGAGAAATAACTTTTTAAACAAAACAATGTTTTAAGAATATCCTCCACAAGAAATTTGAATTAAGATATAGGCTAATACATGGTGTAAATATAATGGTGTGCTATTGCGCATCGAGTAGCTCCGCCTACCGACTGCCATGACGTCACTTGGGAGCACGGCTCATATCGGAGCTAGCGATTCGGACCAGTTTTCCCGTACTTATTTAATATTAATTCATGTATCGTTCAACAAACTATTGTTCAGTAACAAAATTTAAAATAAATAATGTTTTACTCCTCTGTTTTGATGGAATATTGAACGTTAACATGCAGTTTAATATAATATCAAGGCCCGTTAATTCCATTATCAGCAAAAGTGCTTTGCAATAATTTTTATAATGTTAGATAATTTGATTTAATGTAGAATAACCTCACGAATAGTAAATAACAACATAGTTTTCAATATTCAATTAATAACAATAATTCAATAATGAAACAAATATATTTTTTTTGTAAATATACAATAATATATTATATTCAGATAATTTACAGTTATCAGAATTACATCATAAAATTTTTTATGGATATTAATTGGAAAATGGTATATATAAATATTATTTTTATAATTATCACAAAGCATTTCTTAGAATTTGTAAACTTTGATATTTTACGGTGCCAGCTTCTTTTAAAATTTTGAAAATTTAGATTTCTGTTTAAAAATCTCAATCTGACGTATGTTCGAGTTCTAGCTAAGCAACAGAGAACTTCAAATGGGATGCTAAAAGATTGAGGTAGTTTGTAATTTGTTCTAGTTGCTAATTTTTTAAATATTGATTTTTCAGAAAATAAAGAAGGACCATGAAGAGTATTGAATTCTTTTTTCCATTATAAGTGTTGCTTGTATTAATTGAGAATTTGGATACATCAGATTTCCCTTTGATAAAAACTGTAACCAGTCAGGTTAACTAGATTTTGTTATATCTTTTGTTGGAATACCCAAATAACTATATTTATTTCTAAATCTATGAGCCACATAACCTGCAATATATTTTAATCCTTCATTATTAACATGTTCTTTAAATTCATATTGTTCAAAATTTTCTAACAGATTTATGTGGTTTGAGGTCAGTTCAAAGTCTTCAAGATCTATTGAAGTATATTGTCTGATGGCTCAATAAAATTCAAACTCTTCTCTTCAATTTGTTCAGCATTACCAGATTCTATAACTGGAATTCCATTTGTTAATACACTTTCAGTTAAACAAATTTCACTGCTAGTTGGTTCTACCAAATAACTTTCATTATTTTCCACTGTATTTTTATTTTGAGTAAATACTGCACCAGAGTGTTTACCCAAAACATACCATCTTAATCTATATTTAAAATCAAGAGGAGTGGGATGATCATTTGAACTTCCCATTCCTCGAATATAGGAGAAAAAATTTTCAAGAACATCTTGGTTCAGATGATATGTCATTATATATTGAATATCATATTTTGATTTTAAATAATTGTATATCTGGATTAATGATTTATTATTTAAGAGTATACCCTTCTGAAATGGCAACAAAGATTTAGCTTTTTTCCCCCCTACAATCATTACAGATATTTGGGATGTTACTTCATTTAAAAGTGAAATTTGAGAATTAATATTTGTTCCAAAAGCATTGCATCCTGAACAAGTTCCAAATTTTGTTTTTGAATTAAATAAGTCAAACCAATCATTGATTAACTTAATGAATTTTTGACATTCTTCCCAATTAAAATTGGAAATTCCACCATTACTTCCACAGTATTCAATAGCTTTAGCAACCGTGTTAGATAGTAATTGTGCTGCAGGTTTAACTTTCTGTCTTTCATTTCCCTGGACATCTAAATGATATTGACTAATTTTATTGGCAAATGTTATTTCTGTGTTTGAGGTAGACAATAATTTTTCAATACATGCTTTACTAAAAGTTTTTCCATTAATTGTAAACCCGTGATCTAGAAAATGATTACGTACAAGTTTTAACAAATGTGGAGCATCATAAAACACAAATATTTTGGAATTTTCATCACATGGATGATTAAAATAACATTCCTTATCATAGCCAACCTTCAAGTCAGACATAAGATCCATATTTCTAGAACCCATGTCACATGTAATGGCAACAACAATAAATCCTGCCTCATGTAAATTTGATATAATTGTATTTAATATTTTCTGTGTCATTGCTTGATCAAAGTTATAATAAACAGGTTGTTTCCACTGCCCACACAAACCACGAGCCATCACTGACAACATTTATGAGGCCCCAATTTCTGTTCAGTTAATTTATCAATACAAATTCTGTTGGAGAGGTAAATTTCATCAAATGCAATCACTGTAAGACGCTGTAAAATATTTAACTCGTGTGATTTAATTTTCATTAAAAAAAACAAATCTTTTAAAATACCATGATTTACATTTAAACTTAATGCCCATTTTCTTATTGTTGAAAGAGCTGGTAATGGATAATTATGATTTCTTAAAAATCTATATGCTTTTGGACTTACACTTCTCAGAGAAATTGCAGCTGCAATATCCTCTGAATTCCAACGACACTTCTTTTTGGATTCCATTATGGCATTAATTTGTCCAGTTGTAAAAATGTTTTTCAACTTTTCAATGAATTCTTCAGATTTATTTTTCATACAAGTTATTTCAAGCAATAATTCTCTTTTTTCCACCTGCAGTTTTTCACATTCTAATTTCAAATTACAATTTTCATTTTCTAAAGCTTCTATTCTGTTTTTAAGAAAATTGATTGTGTCATTATACTTATTCCTAAATATAAAAATAACAATAAATTATTAATATAAATACTTATAATTTGTAACCAAAGTAATAGCAGCTAACTTACAAATATGAATTATTTGTCATAATTTCTTCATTTTCTTTAGTGTTATCAGGGTAATGATTAATATTTTCAATAATTTCTCTTACTTCATTTCGCCGATTTCGTTTTGTTATTCTTTCCGCTCTTTCAACATTAATTTTGCGTTTAATCTGTACAGTAGATGGAAGATTTAAAGTGGGGACAGCATCATCTTTTAAATTCCTATTATTCATAGGAATGTAGTTTAGAAGTTGTTGCTTTAATGGTATTTCAAAATTTGAATTTTCGAAATGTACTGAGCAAATACGAGCTGAAAACAATAAATGTAAAGTTACAATTGGAATCATATAATAAATATTAATTGAACTATTTCCTTATAAATTGTAATTGAATAAATTCCAATTTAAAAATCCAGTTAATTAATACACCAAATTGGTGAGGCATATACTAAAGTATTAATTATCAAGGAATTAAACAGCATAAAATGTTTAAAATTATTATTATAATATTTAATTACTAAAAACAAACAGAAAGATTAATATTTGGTAAGTGCCTAAAAAATTTATGTTTAAATAAAATGATTAAAACATTATTAGTAATGTGTACTCACCATGCTTAATGTTGAAGGCATCTAACTACGACACGCATTTATCCATTTTTTTGATAAATCTTCATTTTTTGGAAAACTAAAATACCTAATTCCAGTTCCTTTGGTTTTTTTGAATAATTGGAACAACCATAAATGGCACAACCAGGCATTTTTTTAAATAAATAGCGAAAATAAACACTGTTCTGAAGTATAAGCATATAACGAACTGATCTGACGATGCTCCCAACACGACGTCATGCGCAAAAGGGTACGAAAATAAGACCACAAATCAGCACACCATTATATTTACACCATGGGCTAATACAGGGGTTCCCAACGGGGTCGGTATCGACCCCCTAGGGGTCGATGAAATTTTATAGGGAGTCATTTTTTATTTATAAAATAAAAAATGGTAATAATGCAAAAAATAATAAACCATAAATCTAATAAACCATTTTTTTCAAAATTTTTGTTTATATTCTTAGTTTAATTGTTATCTTTAAGTTATTTATGGTGCAATTATTTTTATTATGATTATGTTGTATGATGTATATTATAAAGAAAAATGTAAGGGGGTCGATGAAGAAAAAGGTTGGGAATCCCTGGGCTAATATATGAATCACGATGTCTTTTTTGCTTAATATAATCTTGCTGTGTAAAATTAAATATCGTCATTTTTTCCTAGTCTCGATAGTTAACGGAAAGAACCTGTCTTCTTTTCAATGAGAAAGTCTTTCCGCTACTGAAAAATGTTAATCAATGTGTGTGACTCGATAAATCTTGGTTAGAAAATTTAGACACAATACTTCACCAGTTATGCTTATAATGATGTTTACTTTTACGGAAGTACATTTTATTTCATTATTTATTTTTGATATTTAAAAAAAATTTAACATTAGAATATTTAAAATATAAAAACGTCTTTCAGGTTTTTCTGTTTTACTTATCAAAATCAGAAGTGTTGAATTTTCCAGTTCGATATTCACCATTAAAATGCCTATTGCCAGTGATAACTTAAAATCACGAAAAGTACGAATTTATTGATAAATTAGCTTTATAAAATTTTATGTGAAATATATACACGAACTGGAACACTGATGATTTTTACACGTGAAGGATCCGATTAAGTAACTTCGATTTTTATTACTATAAAAATTAATTAAAGATAAAACTTGAACTCATCTCTTAAACCCGAGTTTATTTAAAGATGGAGTCGACCTTACGATCTCAGAATTCTGAGAAATATTACCGAGAACGAACTATTCTATCTTAACAACAATCCGAATTAATAATGTTAATTTTCACAATTGACGTCAACAAATATTTTTTAAACAGAATCTAGCGTAATGTCAACGAAATTTATGTAATTGTTACTTTTTAATTCAATAGTGTTTTAAGAAATAATTACTAAAAGTTAAACAAAATTAAAACTGTCTTCATATTTTTCAATAAATATATATTTATTTCTAAGATTTCAATTAAATTTTATAAAAATTTTTTGAGTATTTCAATATCTCCTATTTTTACTTTAGAAAATATTGATGTAATAAGTCTAGTAATATGTTTCCATCGAGTCGATATTGACTACATCCTGAATTCTTAACTGAATGAAATACTTGTAATCGCTACGACGTCTGAGATATAAGATCAGAGTTCTAATTCGAATTTAATAATTTTATATCGTCAACGTGCTCTAAAAATAGGCGATTAATCTCTTTGTTTATGAGATAGCGATGTTCAAACTCCTTATCGTAAAAATTAATAATTACAGCAAACCAGTTCTAAACTTAAGTGTTTTTATCAAATTTTCGATGCTAGAATATATATATTTATATAAAAAAATTATAAATATAGGAAATATTTTCTGAATTTATAAAT
>AYEL01069326.1:0-14047 GCA_000484575.1 Olivierus martensii
GGGTCAAGGAACGGACTGTGTTCGTGAACCGAGGTATCACTGTATTTTATGCTGCTTCAAGTGCTATATTAACTAGGAACTTTAAAGATCCAAGGTATTAACCATACGAACTTTTTGCTGTTGTGTCTTTGAGCAATCTCCATTCTTACTCACAACTTTAACCCACATCATCATCATCTAGGCAAACCCACCTGTTTTGTCGGAATCGCTTCCAACGAAACCGACTGGTGTCAGATCCTGATGTTGTCCACGCAAGGCTAAGGCCTGTAAAATATTATATCACCCCTCCATTTTCATATTCATATGTTATAGTGCTATCCTCCCACAAACCCATGGTAAAGTAATATGATGCAACTCTCCGATTTTTACATATGTTATAGTGCTATCCTCCCACAAACCCATGGTAAAGTAATATGATGCAACTCTCATATCACCCCTGGCATCCCACACAAAAATATACTATTTTTTTTTATAATTATTGGAAATTTAATGTTTATTAAAAATAGTAATAATTGAACAAATGTCTTAAAAACTGCAATATATATATACATAGATTTATATGTCAGATAGTTCATTTATATTTTCCTCCTTCAATATCTGCCAACAAGGAGAACCATGGCCCCCCTCTCATTTTTACATATGTTATAGTGCTATCCTCCCACAAACCCATGGTAAAGTAATATGATGCAACTCTCAAGCATTCCTAGAAATAGAGGGGTTAAAGTTTTCTATATTCTTTATATACTGTGTAGTATCATCAATTTATTGAGTGATGTCATAGCATGATGCGTTCAGCGTTTGTTTATTATCATATGTGATGGAAAAGATGCAGGTTCAAGTCTCGTCTAATTTTTTTCTTTTTTTAATTGAAAATGAAGTGGATTATTGCATAATGTATTTTTGTTAATGAGAAATTATTTTATTTTTTTGCTATACCCTTTAAACGTTTCCATCACAAATATTAAATACACATATAAAGGAATATAATTAAACTTTTTACACAAAATATTTATTTTAATTAAAAAATATAGATTATATTTTCATAAAAACCTTTCTGTTTTTTCTGAGTGCTCACAAGCACTATCCTATTTAACAGAGAAGTTATAATAACACAAGGGAACAAAGTCCTAACCTGAACAATACCAACTGGTATTTATTGTACTGACAGTTTTGAATTGCAAAAATTATATGACAATTTACAAATGATTTAGGTTTCAAAGTTTTATTGCACTTGGGGAATGTTTGTGGGATAAAGGTTAAACCTGCAGTTAATTTTAAAGGATTTGTGAGTGTAGGGTTCATAAAATGTGCACATTGTAAAACAATATTCTGTTGTGGATGCTTTTATGATGAGTATCATCCAAATATACATCAACCATAGAGATTGAGAAGGATCCCGATGATGAATCTATATTTGTTTATTAAAATAAATATTTTGTGCAAAAAGTTTAATTACATTCCTTTATATATGTATTCAATATTTTTTGATGGAAATGTTTAAAAGGTATAGCAAACAAATAAAATAATTACAAAATAGTAATTTCTCATTAACAAAAATACATTATATAATAATCCATTTCATTTTCAATTAAAAAAAGAAAAAAAAAATTAGATGAGATTCAAACCTGCAACTTTTCCATTACACATGATAGTAATCAAATATTGAACACATCACACTATGACAGCATTTGATGAACTGATGATCTTACATGGTATATAAAGAATATAGAAAACTTTAATCCCTTTTTTTTGGGAATGCTTGAGAGTTGCGTCAGTATTACTTTACCATGGGTTTGTGGGAGGGTAGTACTACAACATGCGTAAAAATCAGTAAAATCAAAAGGTGGCCATAGTTGGTACTTCCTTTGTAAGCATAATAATAAAAAAAATATTTTCTCTATTAAAGAATATCTTCGCTTTCTGAATTTTCTTCTGCAGCATCTAAATTATGAGTATCTTCTGTTCTCTTTAAAAAATTACAATGGACTCTCAATTTTATGTACTTTGTATGTAGCCCTAAAAAAAGTTTATAAAATCAGACGTTCATAAATGGGAATGCCATTAATTAACATTAATTTTATGTAGGTTGCCTCTTTCCATCATGAGGGTACTACAAGTAATATTATAGATTGTTTGCTTTTAAAAACAAATACTTCTGTGTTCTATGCAATGTCGTATTGGTATACACTGTTGATTTAAAAATTATTTTTCTGCTAAAAGAGCATCTGACTATTTTAATTGTTTCAAGAACAGATAGTAGTCTTAAAATATCTTGTTTATTTGCTTTCGCTTGAAATTTCACGGTGTGAAGCTAAATATTTCCGAAGCTTCCTTTTTAACTTTATTTTTTTCTTTCAGTTGAAAGGGTCATAAGAAGAGTTCACTAAGGGTAGACTGTTCACAGTCTATTTAGAAGAAATATTCTGACAAATAACAGGATGGGAATACAAAGGAATAAACAACAATGGAGAGTATCTCAACCACCTGAAATTTGCAGACAACATAGTACTGTTCTCTCAAACATCAAATGAATGGCAAGAAATGCTAAGTGACTTGAAGGTAGAAAGCAGAAAATAGGATTGCAAATGAATTATGAGAAAACAAAAGTAATGCTCAAAACCGAAGTAAATTCACAACCAGTGACAATAGAAAGGCCAGACAACTGAAAGAGTGAAAGAATACAAGTGCTTAGAATAAGTAATCACAACAAAAGGAGAACAAACAAAAGAAATTCAACATAGGATGCAATTGAGATGGCATGCATGTAGTTGATACAGTAACTTTCTAAGATGATTGACTTATGATGCCATGAATGTATGATTTATACAATCGGTAAGCTCTGTGATTGGCTAATGCAATTCACATGCATATAGTCACTGAACTGGTATGATATACTGGCAGCATTTTGTATCTTATGCCTTTAATGTTGTATTTGCTATAATGAATAATGGTAGTGGGAAATTGAAAAATATAAATGATTTCTAACTTATGACTACACTCAGCCCTCGATTTACACGGTAGATACGTTCCTGGAAAAATCGTGCAAACCAAATATTTTAACTTAACTGAATGGCTTTAGAATCGCCATGTACTGACATCACACTTTTAAGAAGAAAAACAACTTTTCTGTTTCTAAACCATATGGTCATTTGCCAGTGGATAGAATGTCTAATGACATCAAGAAACTTTAAGTGGGATTCATAGCAGTGTGCCTTGAGGCAGATACACTTTCAAACGAGCAGCGAAAAGTAGGGCCAACGAGAGGAGAGGGCTGATGGGGTAATATTCCCTGAGTCTGGGATTCACAGGGGCCCAGACATCATCTCACAATTTGTTTTTTTATGTGCTAATTAGCTGTAGAAAGACAGTGCTGAAAATTAAAGTCCAAAGTGGGGTAATAAATTTCCCCAACCTTATAACTTTAAAATTACTTGAAGCCCATGTAAATTTTTACCCTGGATCTGGTGACGTCTTTCAATGCCTTTGGCAAAAAACTTTAGTCCCAGTGGAGTATTTAATTAAATTCAATAGAAACTTTTGGAATTACTCCTAATTAATTGGATATAAAATGCAGAATAATTGTAATATTGCTAAGAAATAAGGCAACAGCAGATTGATTAACCAACAGTGCTAAATTAATCATTAAGAAAATGATTGGGAGGAGACCAATCAATATATGTTAAGTTGGCAAACATGCTTTAATTTTCAGAATGACTCTTAAGTCAAGTGATCATGATTTTCCATTGGAATTGCAAAGAAGTTTTTGGTGAAATCAGCACATGGAATTACAATAATTAAGATTCAAGATGAATCTTTGAATTCAGTTGGATATATTTAGAAAAATGTATTTTCTCATGGTCAGTTATATATTCATCATCATCAGTGAATGCTTCAGATAATTTGTAATTTGTTCTTTCCAGTTATCTGGAAAATTCCATAATTAATTTTTATAAACAACTATGTTCTTAATTAATAAGACAAACTTTGTCAATAAAGAAATTTTTCATGATAATTAGATTAAATTTTGAAATCATTAAATTATAAAATTATTCACCAATCATATTCTTTTATTGCTAGCATAGCTGCAATGGGTTTACTGGTATTAAATAAATTTCTTAAAATAAGTAATTTAAATAACTAACTTATTTTAAGAAATTTATTTAAAAAGTTTTATATATCATAACAAACTAATTAGAGAAATTATAAGCCAAAAATTCTTGTCTATGGAATTGCTCTTTAATTCTTCCATGGATGACTATTTATTAATTAAAATTTAGGACTCTTTTATCTATGGAATTATTAGTTATGCTCTTATTAACAAAACAGTTTTATACTTCTAATTGATACCAAAGAAAAACATTTTACTCTATTTTTCACTTGATATTAAAATTATAAAATCTATTCAATGCTTGTTAAGAATTTATGTATGTAAGTATATTCTTGTTTATGACTTGGAGTATTCCTGAAAAATGTTATAAATTGGGGACTAAATTGATGTTAATTTAAATGAATAAAAGTTATGATGTATTCTGTCCCAACCTGAGATGATAATTCAGGATATTTCAGTGAAAAATAGATAACATTTATTGCTGAAATATTCTGAATTATTATATCAATTACATAAATGGCAAAATTACTTCAATAATTAGCTTTAAATGTCATAAATCATAACAATAAACAACTGTGTTCTGCTGCTTCTACTAACACAAGAAATCACAACAAGCACTTGAAACAGGATAAATAAACTAATTTATTATTATATATATATAATATGCACTACATATATTAATAATATAATTGATATATGTAGTCATATTATATATATCTAATAATAAATTAGTTTATTTATCCTGCTTCAAGTGCTTGTTGTGATTTCTTGTGTCATAAATCATTTTAAAAAATTGCTTTTTTAAGTCCATAATAAATTGACTGGCAGTTAGTATGGAGGAATTGTATAAATTTTCATCTGCACAGACCATGTGATAATACAGGGTGTCCCACATAAAACCAGTACGCCTCACGTACCGGTTAATCATCTCTAGTCAAATTGCTTGTGAAGTGGCAACACTTCTCGAAAGTTAGTTACACTGCATTTTATCGGAAGGTTGAGTGCAGCTGTGTGTTCGTGCGTCAGTTGTTGTGAGAAGCTCGTATTGTTGAGTTGTTGCAATGTGTTGAATCAGTGCTTGTGGTAACAAGGTACATTTGTGACAGAAATGGAGCAGTTTGCATTAGAACAGCGAATTGATATTGTGGAATTTTACATAAAGACAGGCTCCATCAAGGAATGTGAAGAAATGTTTCAAGCGAAGTATCCTGGTAGGAAACGTGAGACGTACCGGTTTTATGTGGGACACCCTGTATTATTGTTTATTACCTGAAGGATCCAGATTCAATTCTAAATCCTATATTTCCACATTTCTTAAAGAAAGCTGAATCCAGGCCATTAACTTCCATTCTTGAAGACTTGTTGGTCAATCCAATCAAGCTGTCACTGATCATTGATAGATTTTAGAATAACCTTATGATTTAATAACTTGTTACTGGAAAGCAATGTAAAAATTAAAAAGAAAAAAAATGTCCCAATAAAATTTAATATCTACTGTTATTTAATGCTTTTATTAGCAATTTCAGTAAAGTAATTTCCAAAGTAATCTTTACAAGAAAGCAATAATCATAATAATTTACTCTAATGTTTCATTATAGTAAATTATTATGATTAGTTTTTAAATTGCTACATTAATTTAAAAACTAATGATATATTATTGAATATTTCATCATGAATAAACTTAAGAAAATATAATTTGAAAAACATTTAAATTCAATAAAAAATGCTATTATATAACATTTATAGCCTGATAGAAAAGTTGACATTGCTATCTAGGAGATTGTAGCATATTAGTTTGTAGATTTAAATTATTTTAAAAAGTTATGTTTTATATATAGTAGTAGAAAAAGTTATTGCATCACTATTCCATAAGTAGCATACTCAGCTATCTAGTGATTGCATGTGAAAATGTTGCAGTACTGCTGATATTCAGCAATAGTAAGTAAAGCAAATAACATAAAAATATTTAATGTATTATTTAATATATCACAACTAGATATGCATTGGTGAATTATAGTTATGAATCAAATGGCCTGTTGCTCCAAACAATGTTGCAATAATTTGAAAAGTGAACCCAATAAGCTAATTAGATTGTTTTCCAATCAGAAAATAAAAAAATATATATCTCTAGTACAATTGGACCCCGTTAATATGCAGTTCAGTAACACGCAAGTCTGCTTAACATGCAGATTTACCATGGCTACCTTGATGAGCAATCACTTGTGATATCACTCCTAGACATCTTCATCATTAAATCTTGTGATCAGTGAGATTAGCTGCACATTCAACCATTTTGTATTGGTCAAATTTTAAGAATTATAATGATTTTTCTGTTATAAGTGATTTCCATAATAATTACAAATAATGTCGAAAGAGGGTAAACGTAAACAAAAGGCTTATACAATTGAGGAAAAACTCAATGTTATCGAACGAATTTGAAAAGGAGCAAGACAAACTGAAATCACACAGAAAATTCATATCAATGTTGGAACTTATATTATCACTCAATTTATTAATACAGTACTGTAACTCGCGGTACACTTAACCCGTGGTTTGGTAATCATGGACCCCAACTACCACATGTTAATGGGATCTGACTGTATTACTTAGTTTTGCCTAGTTTACTTAGTTTTTACCTAGTATTTATCTAGATTATAGTTCTGATGCAGTAAGTCTCATGTATTTCTAAATTCTAGCAAACTTATAGGTTAATACAATAATTTTTTCCACTATTTTATATACACCTAACCCTCAATTTACATGGTAATTGAATTGCATGATTTCAGTTTAACATGGTTGAAAAATTGATACTGAATTTTTGGTTTAAATGATATATAATTTAATACATTTTAAGTCCAACACTGACAACAAACACGATCATAGTAATATTCTAGATTATGAACAATGATGAATAACAAAATCAGCTGTTTTATCAGTAATGGTAACTGATTTCTATGTATTATGATATGTATACTGTATAAACATTATTGTACAGTATGCATGATCTTTAATTTTTATATAATATTCAATTAATAATAATTTATAAACAATGAAAAAATAAAAAAATTTTCAGTCATGTTAATCTTTCAATAAATTATTTCATCTACATTGATCCAATCTTGCATTGCAACTTATCAACCAAAAATGTGCATAGTGTAGAAAATTGATATACATTGATATTAAAATACAATAATTTATAATTTATTGTAATGCGTTTGTTTAAATTAATTAAAAAATTAAAACAATAACTGTTATTAATTAATTGAAACAAAAAAAATTTTGCGCAGTAGCGCAACTTGAACTCGGGCCGCCATCGCCGAAAGTGGATATCTTATCACACAGCTGCACATCGCAGCGGATAGACTAACTTATTATACTAATTTATAAGATTACAATATTTTTTTGGTTCATTTCTTTTGATCAGCTGGCCATCTACACCTAATATTTTACAAGTGTGTTCAGTAGTGCCCTCTCTATGAACTACACACGTTTCATTCACTATGTAATTTACTTTCACACTTACTGCTCTAAATAGGAGTTAGACTTCTTATGTATATTTCTTAGCAATAGCGAGCACTCCAAACAGTACTATATTTTTCTCAAAAAATTATTTATTAAATAACGTTTACTAAATAAAACGTTAACGAAAACGTTACTTAATAAATAATTTTTTGAGAAAAATATAGTACTGTTTGGACTGGCTCGCTAGTGCTAAGAAATATACATAAGAAGTTTCAATCACATCCACATTTCCCAACTCACGGGGTCTCCTTGTGAAAAAAAAGACTGTTTTGATATTAATAAGAAAAACTATAGAATAAACTTGTTTTCATACATTTTGAATGGTTTGCACCTTTATTCTTAAATTTTTGTTGTATATCTATATAAAATTAGTTTTTAATTTATTTGTAATTTATTTTAAATAAAATGAAAATTATTTAATTTAGTGTTATGGAATATATCCTTTGATTTTCTATACAAATGTTAGTTTCAATTTGCACAATTTTGATATACATGGTACTTTTACACATATACATACATATATATATATATATATAGAATTCTTACTATACTGTACTATTATTCCATATATAGAAGAAATTTTATTTCTTTTACACAGGGTGATTTTTAAGTTGATATTTTTTTTAACTGTGTACTCATTAAAACAAACAACTTTTCCAGATAACTTTATATAATTAAGTCAAAAATAAGAAAGAAAGGGCCTTTACAAATTTGTAAAATTCTATATCCAAACCTAAAATTCTATGTGCAAAATAATGCATAAAGGTATGATCATTTAAAAGTCTAATAAATAATGTAAAATAAAAACTTTGATGCCTGAGAAGAAGGTTTATCATTTGTTCAAATTAATCGTACCTATGTGCACCAGTCAGTTTCGACAATTATTTCCAATGCAAGGCGCTGTATGAAGGTTTCTGCTGTGAATTGTTAATTTGTGGTATTACTGTATTTCAAATGTGAACATGGCTCACATTTATGGAAATGATGAAGTGGCTGGCATGTTGCTTATTTATGAAGAGTGTCTTCAAAATGCAGCTGCAGCATTGTAATTATATGCAAAACGTTTTCCTTTAAGAGTTTACCCTACACCCCAGTTGTTTATGAATGTTCTTCACTAAGCCACAGAAACAGGAATATACAGGAATATAGTGAAGGAAATGTAGGACCTTTTCAGGTCCTACATTTCCTTCACTAGGAATGTAGGACCTGAAAAGACCCGAAAATGTGTCCACTGAAGAAAAAATGATTAGTCTTATTGAGGAAGATCCAACAACAAATACTCAGGAAATTGTTTGCCAGCTGAAGTAAGCCAACACAAATTACGGAAAACATTGCAGGAAAATCAACTTTATCTCTTTCACATTCAATGTGTCCAAGCATTACAGCCCAAAGATCATCCCCACAGGGTTCAATTCTGTGAATGGCTATTACAACAAAATGTAAATGATCAAAACTTTGCAAAAAAAAATTTTACTTCTGGACGAGGCATTATTCATCCAAAATGAAATTAATTCCTGCAATACCCATGTTTGATCTTATGAAAATTCCCATGCTATTTGAAGAACAAATTTTCTACATCAATTTTCAGTAAATGTGTGGCCCACAATTGTGAATGGGATACTTGTTGGGCCATACATCTTATCAGACTATTTGACTGGTAAACACTACCTACAGTTTTTGCAAAATGATCTTCACTGCCTCTTAAATGATGTGCCATTGAATATTAGGCAAAACATATGATTACTACAGGATGGGGCATCTGCCCATTTTAGACAGGTAGTGTGGGAGTTTTTAGGCAACACTTTTCTGAATTGCTGGGTAGGTCAGAGTGGACCTATTTCATAACCATCACAGTCGCCAGACCTTAATCCCTGTAACTTTTTTTTATTGGTTACATGAAGAGTTTGGTATTTAACACGGTGGTAGACACATGGGAGGACTGCAGGTTGCTGCAACAATAAGAGGCAAACCTGTTTCTTCATTATACACTATCACAGAATCTTAGTTATGTCACATGCAACTTTGTCTAAATCACAATGGTGAGAACTTCAAGCAGTTTCTCTAATGTAGTCTGTTAGGCTTATGAATTCCAAGTATCATTTTACAAATTTGCAAAGGCCGTATCTCTTATTTTTACTTAATTAAATAAAGTTATTTGGAAAAGTTATTTGTTTTAATTAGTTCTATGCACAATATCAACTTAAAAATCACCCTGTATATTTATATTTAAAATTTAAGTTTAAATATATAGTAAGACCCTGCTTAACGCTGCACTGTTTAATGTTATTTCAATATAACTCGGTTTTTTTAATTCTATCAATATACTTTTTATTGATTCAATTTGACACAGTTTTTTAAACCATTATACTCACATAAATCCAAAATCGCACTAATTTGTTGCTTTGATACTACTATGATGTCTTGCAGTGTGTTTGATATCAGTGCAATGCACTACATATGAAAGTCTACTGTGGTAACAGTTCATATTTATAATCGGTCATCGAGGTTGTTTTACAGTAATAAAATAACAATTACCCCATTTTAGTTTTAACCTGAATGCTGCCACTTCAAACTATAATTCGATATGATCAAGATGGCTGTATTTTCTCAGAACAAGTTTAGCAACTGTTACGGAAATTATGGATCAGTTTATACAAAATGATCCAAATTTTGGTAGAAGTTCAAAGGCAGGACGAAGTGTCATGGATACCATGTCTTGCTATCAACAATTACTTGCTGAACAAAAGAGGAAAAGGTAAATGACGTTACATGACTTCTTAACAAATAAACAAAAACTGTCAAATGAGGAAGAACCTTCATCATTATAAACATAAATTATTTACTCAAATATTTTTGATTTTCATGAATAATTTATGAATGCAAATCGATATTAGCAATAAAAAATGTCTATAATTAATCTAATACAATAGTAATAATATATGTTACAACATAAATTAAAAAAAGGGGGTACATATATTTTTTATTCACTGTCCTGTTTCACCTATTCCCATTATTTTCGTATTAAGATGTCCTCCTTTAACGGTGTTTCATTTAGTGCTTAGTATTTTGGAACATATCCCCTGCATTAAACAGTGTCTTACTGTATATTTATATATTTAAACTTAAACTTTATATAAATGCAGGTGCCCCTTGCTTTACTTGATTAATTGGTTATATGAAATAATCGTGTAACACGAAATCATGTAAAAATAGTTGAATTTAGCATGGGTGAGATAGGGATAGAGGTTTCTTCAGAAGGATAAAAAAAAAAAGAAAACTTTACAGCTGTGAACAAAAGATCAAATTTTAATGAATGAATTATTTAAACTTATAAACAAAACACAAATTTTAATGAATGGTTAGATGAATGAATTTAATTAATACAAGTCATAAATAACTAAACACTACATAATTCTGACAGTCTTCAATTCAGTGTTGAATAAACTGGGTCTGGTGAGTCTAAATCATCATTCTCTTGCTCTCTTGAAGTCTCTGGGATGATATGCTGATGATCTTCAATTTTTTATGTTACAACATAAATTAAAAAAAGGGGGTACATATATTTTTTATTCACTGTCCTGTTTCACCTATTCCCATTATTTTCGTATTAAGATGTCCTCCTTTAACGGTGTTTCATTTAGTGCTTAGTATTTTGGAACATATCCCCTGCATTAAACAGTGTCTTACTGTATATTTATATATTTAAACTTAAACTTTATATAAATGCAGGTGCCCCTTGCTTTACTTGATTAATTGGTTATATGAAATAATCGTGTAACACGAAATCATGTAAAAATAGTTGAATTTAGCATGGGTGAGATAGGGATAGAGGTTTCTTCAGAAGGATAAAAAAAAAAAGAAAACTTTACAGCTGTGAACAAAAGATCAAATTTTAATGAATGAATTATTTAAACTTATAAACAAAACACAAATTTTAATGAATGGTTAGATGAATGAATTTAATTAATACAAGTCATAAATAACTAAACACTACATAATTCTGACAGTCTTCAATTCAGTGTTGAATAAACTGGGTCTGGTGAGTCTAAATCATCATTCTCTTGCTCTCTTGAAGTCTCTGGGATGATATGCTGATGATCTTCAATTTTTTTAATGAAACAGTTGAGACTTAGCTGACGGGCAGCATTCTCTTCCTCTCTCTCTCTCTCTCTATAAAGTTCTTTGTATTAACCCCTATTCTGAATTTCTCTCGCAACTTTGGCACTTCTAGTTTCATTAGGATCATTTTCTTCAATTATTCTGACGGCACCGTCAATATGTTTAAAAAATTCAGTCATTTGTTTTGTTGAAAGTTGTTTGATGGGGTCAACAACAAAGGGCTCCTGACATTCATCATTCATGTTGTTTTCTATTTCCAGAAGCTCTTCATTAGTTGAACTCTGATGAGTGGTACTCGAACAGTTCATCCACATGAGAATTTTTAAACAAATTTTAATTTAAAAAGTTAATTTATTTTTTAAAATCAGGTTATAGCAAAAACGCGTAAAGTGAGATCACGTATAGCGAGGGATACCTGTATTTGTTAAACATTTTAAAATATGGAACTCTTTTATGAAGCATACTTGAATAGTGTCTTTAATGTTGTTGGCACTCTTTGTATTCCTCTATGTTAATAAAACATGTGTTATTCTCCTTCGTAACTTTCAGTCATTTTATATTTCTCATAAAAGCAGAGTAATTGAGAACTTGATTTATGAGCCTTTATGCAGGCTCATAAATCAAGTTCTTAGTATAAATTGGGGTGTTTGTGTATGTATGTATATATATAAGATTTATAATTATGCTGTTTTTATATTGGTTTGGCCCATGCCCATTATTTAATAATTATAAATTATTTAGCGATATTGATAAATAATTTAATTTCAGACAACAAAAATTAGAAGAAGCTTTATTGTTCTCTGGTCAATTTAAAGATGCTGTACAAGCTCTCATTGATTGGTTAGATAAAGCTCAGTCATCTCTGACAGAAGAACAATTCTTATATGGTGATTTGGATACTGTCATGGCATTAGTAGATCAACATAAGGTAATTTCAATATATTATTGAATCATATACATATATGTATATGTATATACATACTACATATATTTAAAATATTTTTTTAGAAGTTTTTTCTATTTCTAATTTTAGACATTCCAAGATGAATTAAATATTCGAGGTAACAGTATGGAATCTGTGCGTCGTACAGCTAGAGAATTATTACAATCTGCAAGTATTGAAGATGCTGAACATATCCAGTCCCAAATGACACTATTAGATAAAAAGTGGGAAGAAGTCGTTCAACTTAGTACAAATAAAAAATTACTCTTAGAAGAAAGTTTGAAACAGGTTTGAGTAAAATTACAATTACTAAATGATAAATTTCAGATATTAAAATATTAAATAAAATCTATATTGTTAAATATTTTTTTAGGCTGAGAGATTACACAAAGCTGTGCATATGCTTTTAGAATGGCTTTCTGATGCAGAAATGAAGCTAAGATTTGCTGGGCCTCTTCCTGAAGATGAAGAAACTACACGTCAACAAATTTCTGAGCACCATTGTTTCATGGAAGAAATGACAGAACAAGAAATTCATAAAGATAACACTATTTCTTTGGCACAAGAAATTCTTCAGAAATGCCATCCAGATGGAGTTTCTGTTATTCGTCACTGGATTACAATTATACAATCTCGATGGGAAGAGGTAAATAATTAGATAATCTAAGCCAGAGTTCTCAGATTATATGTCTTAATTTCAGAGTGCTTAAATAATTTACAAGGGATTGCAAATTAAATTTGATCATATTTGTTTCAATGAAACTTTTTTTTTAAGTTATAAGATTCTGTCATTTTAATTATATATTAAATCTTAAAAGTAAGTATTATATCTTGCTCACTCCTAATCCAAACAAAAATATTCAGTTTTTTCATAGGAGATTACACACAATTATTTTATGAAGTTGTGGTAATTTGAGAAACATTGTCTGCACTATGGTGCTTAATGCTATGGTGGCTATGATGATTTAATTATGTTTTATTATTCAATAAAGCATTATAAATAGTGGAAATAAAACTTGAATCAGAATTGAAAATTTTTATATTTTAAAATATAATTCAAAATATGAGCAGGAAATCTAAATTAAATACTTATAATACATTTTAAAAATTTATAAATATATTTTAATAATGTAAACAAAATGATAATTTTAAAAAATGTTATTTAGGATAGATTAAAAAGGCATAAATCTTTAAATTGTAAATAATATCTTTAATTTAATTCTTGAAATTGTTTTGTTCTATATACACTGACGGAAAAAAAAATCCCAACACCAAGAAAAAATTATTGTAGAGTAATGAAATTTGGACAATGCATTTGTGTAGTTAACATGTTTAATTGATTAAATTTTCAAGAT
>AYEL01069329.1:0-104484 GCA_000484575.1 Olivierus martensii
TATGTCTTTTGAAAATGTGTGTGTAATTTGTAACAGCTGTTGTAATTGTGTTTGTGTTGAGGCGTACAGTTTAATGTCGTCCATGTAAAAGAGATGTGAGTGTATGTAGTGTGTTGTTTGATTTTGTCTAATGTCGTAGCCATAGTTCGATTTGTTCAGTTTGTTGGAGAGTGGATTTAGGGTGAGGCAGAACCAAAGTGGGCTGAGGGAATCGCCCTGGAAAATACCACGTCTAATGTGTATGGGTTCTGTGGCTACGTGATTGTTATTTATGGTGATGTGCAGTGTTGTCCTCCTCTTATTATTATTATTATTATTATTATTATTATTTCAGTTCATTCATTTATTATTAGTACACCTAACTCTCAATTTACATGGCAGATTGATTCTGCAAAAGTACCATGTAAATCAAAATCATGTAAATTGAAACTAACATTTGTTTAGAAAATCAAAGAATAGATTCCATAATACTCAAGTAAATAATTTGTATTTTATCTAAAATAAATTATAAATAAATTAAAAACTAATTTTATATAGATATACAAAAAAAATTTAAGAATAAAGGTGCAAACCATTCAAAATGTATGAAAACAAGTTTATTCTATAGTTTCTCTTATTAATATCAAAATAGTCTTCTTTCTCAGTTTAAAGCTACCATTACTGCTGCTAATTTCCTCTATCTCAGATTTTTTTTTAATTCATTTTCTAAAGAAAGTTTCAGAATCAGGTCAATAAAATCCATCATCAATATTTGATTTTTGCTTTTACTTAATTCCTTATAAACTGCTTTCCTTTCAAATCTTAAGTTGCAAAGCAAGTTTGGATCAATGTAGATAAAATAATTTATTGAAAGATTAACATGATCGATGATTTTTTATTTTTTCATTGTTTATAAATTATTATATATCTCAATTAATAATTCTAATTATTGAATATTATATAAAAATTAAAGATCATGCATACTGTACAATAATGTTTGTACAGTATACATATAATAATACATAGAAATCAATCACCAATACTGATATAACAGCTGATTTTGTTATTCATCATTGTCCATAATCTAGAATATTACTACAATCGTGTTTATTGTCAGTGTTGGATTTAAAATGTATTAAATTGAAAGCATATCATGTAAAACTAAAATCTTGCAATTCAAATACCATGTAAAATGAGGGATAGGTGTACTAAAAAAATTTTCATGAATATCTAGAGCATTGATACCATAACTATGCTGTTATGGTTTATATATAGTAGAATGTAAAAAAATTTTTAATTTTTATTTTAAAGGTATTTGTTTGGGCAAGACAAAGAGAGCAAAGATTACAAGATCATTTAAGATCATTAAGAGATATTATGGATTTATTGGAAGAACTTCTTGCATGGTTAATAGGAGCAGAAGCAAGTTTGACTGCTTTAGAAGCAGAACCTTTGCCAGATGATATTCCTACTTTAGAGCAATTAATTAAGGATCATCAAGTAATAAATAATTAAATTTTTATTTTATTTAATTTTAAATAATATAATTATAACAAAAGTTATTTTTAGGGATTTATGGATGATATGTCTAAGAAACAGCCTGATGTTGAAAGAGTAACAAAAGCATTTTCATCAAAACGACAAACTCATCAACAAACTCCAACATCTAATCGTGAAAAAAGTTCTAAAGAGTTACCTCACAAACTTGGTAAAGGCCTCCCTCCACCAAAATCTTCAACTCCTGGGTATGTATTAATTTTTGCTTCATTAGCAGATTCAGGGGGAGCTAGAAGGCTATAGCCATTTCCAAACATATTTGAAAAAAATATTTAATATACTTTTTTAATCTAGAATATGAAAAGAATCAATGGTTAGGTTAATAATTAAATTATAAATATAAACAGGAATATAGGTATATATACCCAATTCTGTTTTTACACAAACTTTTTTTACATGATTTTGACTTAACACGAATTAGAAAAAATTTTATTCTCTTTTTGCATGATTTCTTTTGATTTAACATGACAATTCAAATTCTAATAAAAAATTTTTTCATATTACAGTGAATGCAGCTCTTACTTTGCATTATTCACTTCTATGTTGTTGTTTTTAGTTCCAATTAGAAAAGAAATTTTTGGGAATTTCCCTAATTATATATAACTTCAATAGGAAATTTGTTTTGTCTGCATTTTGAGTTTGGTGTTTAAAGTGAAAAGTACCTTTTTGATGTTTAAAGTATAAAAAATTTAATAAAAGTTAAAATAAATGCACATATAAATTTATTAATTTTGCTGAAAAGTCAATAAATGATAAGTTATAATTTTCAAACCATTTTGTTAAACATGATCCTAATGTGGAACAAGCCAGAAAGTTTCAATGGATCTGAAGTCATTAATGGTGTTTTACAGATAATTATATAATGGCCTAGCTAAAACATGAGCACAACGATTAATAACTGAATTTGTTCTTAAAACCACTGAAGCATTGGCACTATAGGAAACTAGTGCTAATTTTGTTCAAGAGATCACAGAAAGAATTTCACCAATGGATCGAGAAGCAATGACCAAGATATTTCTAGTGATAGCAGTGATATTGGTATCTTACACAAATGTATGCATTTATTATCAGAAAGTGACAGTGAAGTAACTCATATTATTTTGCCTAATTTTTGTGTTTATGAATTAGTGGGTGATCAGTTAATAAACAATTTGGATGACAAACACATCACAGAACAAACTGTGGGACCTGCAGATTGACAGAATGACAGGCTTAGGCTTTATGCTTTCATAGACTTATGGGTAAGGATGGGAGAACAGTGATTTTTCCAATTAAAATGAACTCGGAGACAACTTAAAACAAATCAAAAATTTATTAAAGGAGGTAAGAGAGAGTTTTTTGGTCTTAGAATGGCTAAAGTCAATAGGCTAGGGGATCTCTACAAAGACAATGCTATTAATCATTTCCAAAAAATTCTGAAGAAGAGAGAAAAGCAATTGACATTGGACAGATTCTTTAATGAAAAATAAACATAATAGATTAAAATGCAAGACTGTGTATGTATATATTATTGTGATTACATATAAATAAACAGTAATAAGAAATTATATAATTTTTTATTTATTTTTTGGGTCTCCAGAATGAATTAATCAAATTCCCATAAAAATCTATGGTAAATCGATGATCGATTAACGAACAGTTCGGATAACGAACATTGTCTTTGAACGAATTATGTTCATTAACCAATAACCCACTATATTTTTCTTTTCAAATGATAATTTACTTTTTATAATACATTTTTCATACATGTGCAATCTTTATGAAATAAAAAGTGCAAGCACATAAAAATGATAAGATTCTAACATGATTTTTAATATGGTTTATTGTATTATTTTTGCTGATTTGTTTAGGTCTGGAACCAATCTTCTATTTTTCCATAGGTATAATATATTTTTTGCACATATTCTTTGGGAATGTATCTATTGTGTAAAAACAGAAAGAGAAACAGAAACAGAAATTTTATATTTGAGTGTACATAAATATAAAATATGTTTTAATAATAATTTTATTTTTACCCCCAAACATTATTCTAGATCTGCATTTGATCATTAATGATTTTATTGTTTAAAATCATAGCTTGAAATTATTAATAATGATTCATTATTAGAATAAACTCTGAAAAATCCAGCATTTTAATATCCATCATTCTCTAGAATCCAATATATTTTATGAATAAATCCTCTATTTAAAATTCAGAAATTTTGTCAAGCAATGTAGAACTTCTATTTATCTTGTTTATTATTCTAAAATTTTTACTTTAATTGCTATCAAATATTAATATACAAGCAGAGTTTTTTATTGATGCATTCCAGAAAATGAATTAGTTCATTTTTGTTCTGACTTCCATATAGAATAAAATAAACATTTATTATTATCCTAATATAAAGTAATTTTTTTCAAGAAAATGAAAATTAGAGATAGTCTTTTAGTCAAGCCTACAAATTAAATGTCTGATTAAAAAAGAGTTTTAGCAGAAAGCCAGAAACACCACCATTTTGTAACATTATAAAAACATGTTAAACAGAATGTAAATTTATAAAATATTTTCTGCTAGATCATTCTGAGTGTTTGGATTTGGACCAGATTAAAGGAATTGAGACACTTGGACTTCCTCTATTAGCAATAAAGTCAATATTTTGGCTTAAAAGAGGTCAAGCACTCTTTATGTAATGTTTTGGTAAATAAGATAATTGATTCATTGACATTTTTACCTTTTTAAATTGTCTTGTTTTTCTCTTCATTTACTTATTACTATAATAGTTCAATTGAGAAGAAAACATGTATAAAAGTTCAGATGGAAAGTTGAGGAATTGTTTGGCATTTGAATTGACAAATAAAGTGAGAAGTTGATGCTGGAGACAAATGAATGAAAGATCTGGTCTGCATCAGATAGCTGAGGACTATTTGATGCAGGCCAGATTTAATGAGTTCCTAAGTATTGATAATTATCAGATCTCTGAACCAAGATTTCATCATATTTCTTTATGGATGTCTTTCCCAGAAATTGTCAGAAACAGACCAGTTGGTGGAGGGCTTTTGGAGAACTCAGATTTCTCCTTTCAGGTATTTCTTTTATGAACTCTCATCATCATTCTCTCATTAAAAGGATTTGCCTTTCAATATTTTCCACAATCAGCTTTAAGTCACCATCGTTTAATATTCTCCATATATCAGTTGTGATTTGCAATTGTATTTGTATACAGTATGTCTCAGAATTGTATATAACAAACTGGTACATGATAGTCTTCAGTAGGGGTGGGCAACCTCCAGCCCGTGGGCCACATTATTTTATTATATCTAATACCAACGCTATGTATACTTAATACCTGTATCTTCTCTTTTTTAAATAAATACTTTTATTATCAATTGTTTTTGTCATTTTCTTCGTGGTCCACTATAAATTTTTCTATACGGCCCCCTACAAAAAAAAGGTTGCCCACTTTTTTTTAATAAATACTATTATTATCAATTGTTTTTGTTTTGGGCCCGCAGCCCACCATAAATTTTTCTATACAGCCCCCTACAAAAAAAAGGTTGCCTCCCTGGTCTACAGTTAATAACATGCAAAATTTTTTATATAGAATATAATTTTAATCATTTCATTATGGAAATATGGACAACATTAATAGAATGTAGATGTTGACATTTAACTGAGTAAACATTCATTCATTCAACAGGCTTGTATAAGCATGTTGAATGAATGAATAGTAGTTGTAGTTGTCACTGTTCAATGGATATTCCTAATGATACAATATGCCACTTATGGCATACTATTGCAATGGCTGAGACAATTATTCATTGTGTGCCTGAAATTTTTCACTAAGGCCTTCTATGGCTTACTTCGTCTATCATCTGATTTGTTAGATGCAGCTGGGGAGGACTATAGAATGCCAAAAACAAATAATCAATAACACAATTAACAAATAATAATTTACAATTCTAATAGATATCATTATTTGTTAGAATTTTAAATTACTAATTATAAATTATTGTTTTCCTGCTTAAAGTGCTTATTTTAATAATTGCATCAATATTCTTGCTTTACTCTTTTGAAAAATTGAGATGATACCTTTAGTCATTGCTCCATTATGCATACAGTAATATGTTTATATATATTTTTCATACCTCTTATCATTTTAATTCTACAGATATTCCATAACTTACATATATCAAACCTCTCTAAATATGAATTTACAAGAAAAACATGAGGATAACCAATAGTAGCCAGAAAGAGATGCCTTTGCAGTTCAATCAAAAAAGAAACTTTAACAGAGACTAACTTTTGGCAGCTTTAGCTGATAGTACATTTCCTCAAGTAGAATAGATAAGTGAGACCTAGATAAGTTCAGGTATTTTATGGAACACTCTACATTGAAATACATGTTAAAAATTTCTTATTGTTTACATTTTCAATTTATATGATCATTTCCAGGAACCACCTAGTACATAACTGCAAGAACTAGGAGCACTCTCAAATAAACTTATACATATGGAATTGCTGTGGAAGAATACTTCAGAAACAAACTTATGAACTGTACATAGGCAAAACTTTATAGACCTTAATCATCTAAAGAATCAGTAGTTATATGAACTTCTGAGGTTTTTCACATACAGAATACAATTTTAAAATATTAGTCAACATTAATAAAATCATTTGTTGTTATTATTAATTAATAATAATAATTTATTACAAAAACACACTGACTATACATGAGGACCATAGTGGTGTTGCTATATTTTCCAACATTTTTCAATGATAGAAATGAAATCATTTCCTATATTTCTGATGAAATTGTACAAAAATCATATAAATTTGCAATTTATATAAGAAGATATGAGAAATTCTGTAGTTAGCAAGTAGAGATTATTGATATTTTCTCCCTTATTTAGATCATAGATTTATAATAACAGTACTCACAGTCTCATAGATGATTTACCCCACAGATGGACCAAAATGTTCTATTTTAATTAGCTTTATTTATTTAATTTTAGTTTTGCTTTTCAATGATTTATGATAAATATATATAAAAAAATATTTACGTTTGTACAAATTCATATAAATACTAATATGAATAAAATATATACATAATATAATAAATTATGATAACACTTTTTATTTTATATATTGAAACACATTAATCTTTAAAAATTACACATTATTTAATTAAAAATATTAAATGATATTTTGATTATATTCAAAAATAATTTTGAAGATATGCAGTATTTGTTATTTGTAATGAAACGACCTGAAATCTTTTGAAACTTTGATGAAAACAATTTTTGATTAAATTAAATCAATAAGGAAGTGATGTTATAAACATCACTTCCTTAGATTTATTTTCAAGCTTTTAAATATAAATGAAAAATATATTTACAGAATTAAGATGAAGAGTAACTACAGTGTTTTCAAATAAGAATAAAACTAAAATATCTAAAAAAACTTTGGCAGATGGTGTAGAAAAAATGATCTGAGAAATGGATTTCTGTATACACTATACAATAATTATTAACAAATTGTGGAGATGTAAAGCATTTGTCAGTATGTTTTAATATTCATTAAAATGTGCTTTACAAATATAATCTATTGCTAAATATTCCAAATAACTGAAAGAAATTAATGAATCATTGTCTATATTGTCATTTTAACTGCATTTTTTTCTGGCATTGATGACATCTCATTTCTTGTTGTCATGACATTTTCAAATGATTTGGAAATTTGTAAAATACATTAGCAGAATAGTGTTTATACAACAACAAGTTGTAACACCTGGTAAACGTTTAAATGTCAATGTGAGGACTTTAAGTTGTTGTAGTCGTTGTCCTCTCCATAGTGGACTGGAAAGTAACAAAAAATTAAGTTATCTAGCTAGTATTGAAAGCTTAGACAACAAATTGAGCAAAGACAGTGCACATAACATGACAGAAAGTATAGTAAACCAGAACATTCAAAATCTAAGCCAGATGGATCGAGTTCTGTTGGAAATTGTTGATTTGGAAAGGATGTATGTCAGGGATTTGTGTGTTAAACTGGATATTTATTTATAAAACATCCTAACAGGGACAGCCTGCATCAAATACTGGTATAGAACATTAGACCCTCATTTGAGAGAATTGGCTGAGGAGGGTCATAGAAGACCAAAAACATTACTGGAAGTTATTATTATTATTATCATTAGTATATGTAATATATATCTAATAATAAAATAGTTTATTTTTCCTGCTTAAAGTGCTTGTGATTCCTTTTATTACTAAAAGCAGTAGAACTTTGTAGTTTATAGTTAACATTTCATCATTTGCAACTTATAAAGGTCTATGTTGTTATGATATATATTATTTTTTAACACACATTTTACTAATTATAAAATATATTTAATAATTAAGTAAATGATAAAATATATTATTAATTGAATTCTCTAGAAGTTTTTCATTAATGTTTTTGCTAATGGCATATGACTTGTACTTCTAGAAACCGACATATTTTAGAATTCAGTACTTCTGAATCCCTGAGAATGTTGGCTTTCAGAGAATTTATTATATTAGGAATTTTGTAAATTCTTAATATTTATTAATTTTTTCATATAAATTTTTAACATAGAAGACAAGCTATTGATCCTGAAATTAAGCATCCAAAAGCACGAGAATTAGTTGAGAAATGGCGTAATGTTTGGCTTCTAGCAATGGAACGACAACGCCGATTACAGGATAAATATAACTATCTTTTAGAAGTAAAATAAAGTTATTTATATTTCTGTATTTTATTATTCAATTTTATTATAAAATTAAAAATTACTTATTCTAGCTGGAAAGAATAAAGAATTTTGATTTTGATGAATGGAGGAAAAGAGTATGTATGAAACTAACTATGGCAATTTATTTAAATTTAAAATAAATTATGAAATAAAATAAAGATTAAATTTTATGTTTTAGTTTTTAGCTTGGATGAATAATAAAAAATCAAGAGTTATGGATTTATTCCGTAAAATAGATAGAGACAATGATGGGAAAGTAACTAGAGAGCAATTTATTGATGGCATTTTAAAGTCTAGTAAATATCATAATTCATTTTTGTTAAAATATATAAAATATGTTTCATTAAAATATTATTAACATTAAGTTTAAATAACATTTTATAGAATTTCCTACAAGCAGATTAGAGATGGAAAGAGTAGCTGAAATATTTGATCGCAATAATGATGGTTTTGTGGACCATAAGGAATATATTGATACTCTCCGTCCAGATAGAGAGGTAACTAATTAAAATATTTTCAATAATTTGAATTATTAATATTTAATAAATTACATTTTAATTGAGTGAAAACTAGATTTTGAAATAAATGAAAAAATTTATATTTTTGGAAAGGTATGTTGTTAGAGTTAGCTATAAAAAAAATCATGCAATTTTCTAATGAAAAAATTTGATAAAACATGCAATTCAAACTACCCAACAAAAGTTACCAAAGTGAAAGTGATGTCATATTCTAGTATTATGTTATTCATAAAGCTTGCAAGCATTTATTCAACCTTTATTTGTAACTTACACTGTTCATTTCAAAATAGCTACAGTTAAAATTGGCAAATGAAATAAAGTTTCAATGTTTAATAAAGAGATATTTTATATTGAATATACAGAGTGGCCATAATTAAAGAGGAGGTGTTTAGTGTCCAATAGCCAAGAATCTGTTGGGCTAAACTCAGTCAAATTTGGTGTATATACTTTCCAAGCTATGGGAATTCAATTTCAATAAAGAAAATAAATAGTTTCAAAATGCACCACCAGGGGAAAAATGCCTTTGTTTGCAAAATTAAGAAGATGTAATAAAGAAAACAAAAAGTCATAGCTGACAATAGTTTTTATTCTGACTCAATTACAGATACAGTCCAATATGTTTTCCATTGCACATTTTCCAAAAGCTACATACTATAAATCACATCTTCCACTGCAGAACACAGCAAATCTCTATAGATTAGTCTCATGTGAAGCATTATTCAGTCCTTCAAAGTTGCTAAATTGTTGATGTGTCCTTGGTAGACCAAGTTTTAAATACCCCAATAATCAAAAGTCATATGGAATGAGATTGGGTAAACAGGCTAGCCACTTTGAAAGAATGCTCGACTAATTATTCAATTTTCAGTGAAATACTGTCATAGGATTTACTGCATTGTCAATTTTATTTGAGGGGGGATGCTCTATCCTACATAAACATGGTCATGTTGATCCATGTAGTCATCCACACTAGAGTTGTGGAATAATGAAATTGAGCAGCATTTATCAATATCTCCCTGCAGTGACAGAACAAGTCACCAGTCCTGTTAGTTATGATTATTCAAGGACCAATTATAAGCAAGGCAGTAAAGCTACATCACACTATGACTTTTAGTGGATACAAGGGAATCTGCTCAAATGCATAAGAGTTCTCAGTAGCCCAAATCTAACAATTGTTTGTATTGACAGAGCCACTGAGATAAAAATGGGCCTCATCTCTCCATAGGATGTTCCAAGGCCATGCATTGTCCACTTCCATCCAAGCTAGGAACAGATGAGAAAAGTGTAAGTGAGTTTCTGCATTATTTGGAAGCAGTTGTTGGACTTGGGTCATCTTGTAAGGGAAAAAACTTCAGCACTTTACAAAAGCTTCTCCACACAATTGAATACAGCATATCCAGTTGCCTGGACATTTCCCTGAGCACAGCTACATCTATGTGCAGCATCCATAGAACATGTTGCAATTGCTATAGATTCCACTACAGCAGTTGCAACATATTCAAGTTCTTCACTTGATATCGGTCTGCGTCCTCGTCTTGGTTACACTTGTAAAGATTTGATTTGATTTTTTTTTTAAAGCATGAGATCATTTTTCGCAAATTGGTAATAGTCATGGAGCTTTTCTTAAGTCCTTCTCTGTCTGGAATAACCAAAGATAACAGAAGCATTGCCATTGATTTGGTAATAAAGGTTTACGAGCAAAGCATGATCACTTAAATAGAGCATTGCACAAAATAATGATCACATTAAAATCTAGTAGGCTCTATCAGATCCCTGGCAACTCCTATACTAGCTTTTATTCGTTAATCTGATAATGTCAGTTGACTGAAATTTGCATAATTTAATATTTCTGAGTATGAATTTGCATATTAATTCTGCATAGCGTGGTATTAAATTTCCTTAGCCAGGAAAGTATGTACACCAAATTTGGCTGAGTTTGGCCCAACAGATTCTTGGTTATTGGGCTCTAAACACTACCTCTTTAATTATGGCACCCTATATATTCTTCAATAAGCCAATGTTAGTTTGTGATAATTGAAATAATGCAGGAAAAGTATTCTTATTTAACATTAATTAAATTGTATAATTATATAATATACTTAATATATTATTTTTTTCAAATCAAAATATTCCTTTGAAGGATCTTGTTCACTTATAAATATACTAGCAAACCCATTCCCAGCTTGCCTGGGCAATATGTTGTATTTTATAAAAGTTTAGATATAACTATGAATTAATTTTATATTAATCTTTCAAATACCCACCTAAAGCATAGTAAAACTTTTTTCCCTAATAAATTCATTTTCTCTTTGTATATTATGTATCTAGTCCTGAATGAAAAGTGATTCTTGTTTCTCAATTGCTTTATTTCTCCATGATTGAATGTGGCTCAATATATCACCAATCAGTGTAATTTCCCTCTTTCTCTGTTGAGAAGACTCATTCCCTTGGGTTTGTTTTGATATTCTCTTTCAGAATCTCTGTGACATCATGTATGAAATTATCAACTATGCTAGTTATGAATGCTCATGTTTTGCTACATTTAATCCAAAACACATTATTGAATTGTCAAATTTAGAATGCCTTTTGTTTATTCATTTCACCTATTATCCAATATTGTTGGCTGCATAAATTGATATTCTTTAGTTCTTATTTATGGTCACTTCCTTGCCTAGTTATCTTGAACTGATAATTTATAATTTTGGAAAGTTTGGTCTCTTGTAGAATAGCATGCTTTTGTTGTTTTTTTTTCACATTTATTGTTTGTTAAATTAGTTTTATTTAAAAATTTAAGTGTTTTTAAGTTATCTGAGAAACAAAATAATCAATACTACAACTGATGATCAACACTGAAATTAGTATGTTAGATTATTGGCAAATTACTGCTTAGTATTGGGAAATAATCATCATCCTTTCCTTTCGTTGCCTTGTTAAATTCCTTTTTACCAAGGCAATGAAGACTAATATACAGTATAATAATAATATTGATAAACTTTAAAAGAGTACATAATAAAAATCACACAAAATAACAAGTAACATCATCATCAGTTCCATCAAAAAATAAAACTGTAAAAAGTTAATTAATAAAAATAGTGTAAAAGGCTATAACTTATGTAAAATTAAGTGAAAGTATGTAAAAGAAAAACTATGTAAAATTATGTTACATTTGTATAGACATTGGTAAAATATCTATTATTTTTTTATGATCATTGTATTTGGTTCAGTTTGGCTAGGTGATCCAAATATCCCAAAATAAAAATAAAGCACAAATTTATAATTATGGCAATAATTAAGTTGATTGGTGATTGGTATATTTCAAACACATAGAATTAATAAATAATTTTTATCAAAAAACTCAGATAGCTTGAGCTTTCTTGAACTTTTTCTTAGTTTCATTTCATCAGTTTGATTTTCTATAATCACTCAAGTTTCAGCATCTCTATTATGATAAAGTGAAGTATAATAATAAATATTGGTAGTAGACAATCCATAAATTTTGGATATTTTTGACTTATGACAGTTGGACTTATTCAAACAAAACCCAGTTATAAATCATAAATCAAGGACTACCTGCATTTTAAATTGTTGATAATACAAATAAATTTATTCACAGTTTAGCTTCATATATTAAGTTAGATGATATTGAGACAAGTATGATAAAATACACATATACAATGGATTCTCAATATATCATCATTTTATATATCTTTTGTTAATAAAGGATAGTAAACTTGATATATATCAAAAATATTCAACTTAGTCATTTGAACAAAATGTACATGTCTATTTCTCTTAAATTTTCTCTTTCTCCTTCTGTATTTAAGTTCATAATTGTATGTTGTATTTAAAGTGTATATAAAATATATCATTCTGCAAAGTTGTGATCACCTGTCTGATCATTTTGCAAAGATAACACACTTATAAATGATAGTTTGTTTTACTAGTATGTGACATAAAGATTCATGGTGGCAAGCAGATGAAGTTAGACTCCTTCATCAAGATAAAAGCCAGAAAACCTCAATCTCAACAGCTAGTTATAGAAACAGTAGGAACTTCAGCTATAATTGCAACAGCTTCAAGTGCTAAGAAGAAATAGATATAATAGGAATTAATTTTTAAAATTTTATTTTTATGTTTTGTTAATAATTCTAGTGTATTTTTACATTATTATTTAGAAATTACAATAAATTATATTATATTACAGTTTAATATATAATGAAATAAGTATTTCCTATTCATATGTCTACATATTTTTATATAAATTTGAATTTTTTAGTTTGTCTGGGACATAATTCCTATATAATACATTAATTCAATGGGAAATTAATATCCAATATGCTTCATTTCAATATAAGTTGTGATTTTTTTAGAAATATAATTACAACATATATTGAGGATCACTCTACTTTAATACTCACCTAAGTACTATTAATTTAAAAAATTCTTTATTCTGTATAAATAATATATATTTAATTTTTTAGTATATTTTTTTATGTTTTAATATAAAAATCATTCTGAATTATAAAAATTCACATTGATAAGGTTTATTATGTATTATAGCTAAAAGAAAATTAATTTCAAAATGATTAAATTTCAAAAATAGATTTTATCTTTTGCATATTATATTATATATTTAATTTGATTATTTTTATATTTTAATCATAGACAATAATTGTCACTTAATTATATTAAATAATTGTAAAATCCATTTTAAAATTTAGGGTCGTCCAGAAACTGAAGCTGAAAAAATTCAAGATGAAGTACAGAGACAAGTTGCTAAATGTACCTGTGTTCACAGGTTTAAAGTATATCAAGTTGGAGAAGGAAAATATAGAGTGAGTTACAATTTATATAAAGAAAAAATATTGAAAATTTAGATAATATAATATATATATATTATAATGTTCTTATTTTTCACAGTTTGGAGATTCACAAAAATTAAGGCTCGTACGCATTCTTCGAAGTACAGTTATGGTACGGGTTGGAGGAGGATGGGTGGCATTAGATGAATTTCTTGTAAAAAATGATCCTTGCAGAGGTGAAATTGTTTTTACCAAAACAATAACTTTTTTTTTTTAATTTGAATAATTAATTTAAATAAATAAAAGTAACCAAAGCTTGTCTAATATATTTGAAAGTAAATTTTAGAATTTAGAAATAATTAATTATTATTTTGGATTATGTCTGTCACTATTTAGTACTTATAAAATTCCACTATGATTTAAAATTAATATTTAATTATAAAATACTTGTCTTGATCCATGATTGAAATTGGATTCTTTGTAATATTGCCTAGTATTATACTAGTTAGGCCACTAAGATATTAACAAATGATTTCTATAAATGATGATGCAAGTACAATTCAACAGAGGAAGTGTGTATGCAATATTTTTATATCATTATAAATTTTGAATTTTGTGTCCTAATAACTATAGTTGCTATATCATAGTTGCTACTTCATCTTTCTTTTATGCCTGTCATTATCTAGTACTTACACTTTGACATAATAATGATTCCCAAGATGTTTTATATTTAGGATATATATGATGTAAATGCTCAGAATTGTATTTTTATCATAACACAACATAACTAGGGGAATATTTTAATAAAATAATCTAAAACAGTAAAATTACATCTGGATATATTTTTGAAATTAATATAATACAATTTATATTGTATTATATTAATTTATATTTTAAATTAATTAGTATATAAGCTTCTTGAAATGGAAATCAGCTGATTGCTTTGGTTGTCTTCATTTGGTAATCTAACTGTTTTGTCAGTTTGACTCCAGACCAAAGCAAATTTTTATATTGGAAATTTAATCTAAAATTAAAGTTCATATATTAATTAATAAATGGTTCCATCTTAGCCTAAATTTAAATAAATAATTATTAATCCAATAGATGATGGAATTGTAGCTTAAATTAATAAATAATTATTAAATTACTGTTTAATTCCAGAATAGTACATTAGGGGCAGTTTGGCTGGTTTAGATTATTTGATTGTATTTTTATTCCAGAAATTATCATTATAATCATTTTGCATCAAAATGAAATTTACCTAATAAATATCTACAAAGAATCTAAATACAGATAGGCCTCGATTAGTGCGAATAATGGGTTCCACGAATTTCTCGCACTATTCAAATTCGCACTAATCGAAGTATTAACTATATGTAAAATATGGTAATTGGTTCTTGCTTTGTGAAATTCCAGCCATTAGTCAACCTCACGATGAATAACCATAATACTAATTGTTTAAGAAATATTTATTTTCATATTTTTTACATTGTTTTTCATCATCTAAATTAATATTTAATAGCTTACCAGATTGCATCTCAAACCATCATCAAACTAACCTCCAAATCGAAACCAAAATAGCGAATCGAAATCGGAAGTTGAGCGCTGCCTGGTCGCCAATTCTGGGTCGAGAATTGAGTGGATAATCCGATTTGCGATTAAGCATTGCAGTTTTATTGAATCAGTAAATTAGTTCCAGATAGAACTAGTTAGCTAAGTTAATGAACCAATGAGAAATTTTTAACAAGTTTTCTATTTGTTTACTGCAGAATATGACAGAAAAAGATAATAAAAACAAATTTTTTTTCACAAGTTTTATTTTAAATAAAGAAATCAGGTAATAAACAAAAGAAAATAAGTAATATGGGTAGCACAGCAGTATAATAGGCAAATAATAGCTAACGGCAAAAAAGCCCACCTTTCTGGTGTTTCACCCCTTCAAAGCCAAATGACTGTTCTTGGACTGCTCCTAGTCCAGTTTTATTAACCAAAAATTAACATTAATTTGTTAATTGACATCATAAAAGGGGACGGACTGTTGTTAGTAAGACTGATCTATGCTTACAACTCGCATTAATCAAATATTTGCTCGCACTTAGTGAAAAACAGTATCATTTTTATAAGTTGCACTAATCAAATATCACATTATTTGAATTCGCACTAATCGAGGCCTACCTATACAAATTTTGAATTTAATGAAAATCATTCCATTGGAAGTCATGTCAATATTTATTGGTTAGACAAGTATGATTACAATAATATAGAGTTGACAAGCAACCAAATTATAAGTTAGTTTATAAGATGGAAAGAGCTGACAACTATCAGTTGCCCACTACCATTGTAAATACAGCTTTATAGTAAACGTATAAACACTAAACTAAAAAAAATAGACAGAAAATATACACCATTAGTATATCAGATCATTTCATATGAATTTATATACATATGAATTGCATAAAACAATCATAGTGCTTCTAATTGTATAAAGTTGTAAATTTAATTGGTCATAAACTTGTAGGGTTTTTTTTGTAAATATTATAATCATACATAATAATTTATTAATAATTCCATTTCAGATTAATCAGAAGTGTCAACCATGGCCTCCTCTGATTCTTACAGTTTTTATATATGTTGTTGTACTACCCTCCCACAAATGTATGGTAAAGTAATATGATGCACCTCTCAAGCATTCCTGAAAAAAGGAGTTTAAGGTTTTTTTATGTTATTTATATAGCGATTCATATTAACACTTTAATAAATGCTGTCACAGTGCAATACATTTGGTTTTGATTATTGATCAAAATGTCATGGGTTCAAATCTCATTTCTTAAATTTTTTCAGTTTTTTATTAAAACTGAAATGGATTATTGTACAATGTATTTTTATTGATGAGAAATTACTATTTTGTAATTATTTTTTCCTATACCCTTCAAAGATTTTTATCACAAATATTAAATATACATATAAAGAAATGTAATTAACAAATAAACATTTTTACACAAAATATTTATTTTAATTAACAAATATAGATTATATTATTATTTGTCATCAGAATCCTACTCAATCTCTATGGTCAATCACATCTATAGGTGAGAAACATCATAATAGCATCCAAAACAGAATATTGTTTTACAATGTGCACATTTATTAATGAACATTCATTATTGTTGTTGCCAATTAAATGCCCCTATACTTAAACATATTATTCTATAAGCATAGTTCGTGTCAAAGTTAATTGAAGAAAGACCTTTATTTTTAAATGTCAATGAAATATGTTTCCTATCTCAATAATGAAAACACTGTATACTTGTAGAAATGTAGAGTTCATAAAATGTGCACGTTGTAAAATAATATATAGCAAAAAATTAAATAATTACAAAATAATAATTTGTCATTAATAAAAATATATTGTACAATAATCCATTTCAGTTTTGATAAAAAAAATTAATAAAGACAAGATTAAAACCCACATCATTCTGATCAATAATTGAAAGCCAAATGCATCATGCTGTGACAGCACTCATTAAAATGTTAATATGAATCGCTATATAAATAACATAGAAAACTTTAAATCCCATTTTTCTAGGAATGCTTGAAAGGTTCGTCATATTACTTTTATCATGAGTTTGTGGGAGGGTAATACTACAACATATATAAAAATAGGCAAAATTGGAGGGGCATGGTTGGCACTTCCCTGGTACAATGATGATAATTAATAAATAAATTATTAGTCAAGAATGTTTAATGTTCTGTATTAAGTGTAGAGAGGATCTGTGACTCATACTAGTCCAATCAGAAATGTTTAATGTTAGTTTAATCCAAAAGATGGAGATATTAATCAATTATTTGATTTATATAATATATAAAAATAATTTATCAATGTCTCACTGGTATAATTGATATGATGCTGTAATACTATTCCAGAGATTCTCATTTTGAGATGAATTTTTTATTATAGAGTTAAAAATTAATTTAAAATCAAAAATGAATTATTAAGTACTAGATAATAACAGCCATAATTTAAATTTATATTTAATTAAATTATAAAATTTAAAATGTATTTGCAAGTGAATATTAGACAAGTTTTGAGTTGGGAAATATTTTTTTTTCTAATTTTATTTTTTAAATATTTATAGAATAATATTTAATTTATTAACTTTCTCTTAAAATAATTATCTTATACTAATTTTAATTATCTGTTTTGTTATTTTTTTATTTATTTAAAAATTCTTAAACACAATTTACATTATTTTATAATTGCAATACTTTAAATCATTACAATGTGGATAGGTTACTTTCAATTATTCATGCTTCATTTTTTTTTCAAACTTGTCTTCTCTATTTCATGGATATAATATATTTTCATAATCAACTGTTTTACTAATCATTAATTTGAAAGTTTAAATTATTTAAAATAGTTACAATTTTTTATTATAAATTTTGCATGTTTTAATGGGTTAATATTGCATGTTATGCATGTTTACTTAAATATATATATATAATAGTTTTAAGATTTGTTTTTCATTTTTTATTGCATGTTATTTGCATGCTACAATTTTGTGTTGTCTTTGTTTTGTCTGTGTTATATTTAGCTAAAGGACGAACGAATTTAGAGCTTCGTGAACAGTTCATATTAGCTGATGGAGTTAGCCAATCAATGACTCCATTTAAACCGAAACCAAGTCCCAATTCTTCACAATCTTCTCAAAGTGGAGGGTCTTCATTCATCCATTCTGCAGGATCTATACCCTCTACAGGTCCTATTACCAAGGTTGGTTAGTCAATAACAAATAAGAAATCATTTTGTTTAATTCTAATAGTTTTGCTAATATCACTAATTATAGCCATTTAATTTAATTAGGTTGTTCCCATATTAATTATATACAATCAATGTTATCCAAAAGAATATTGTATTTTTATTATCTTAATAAATGCATGGCAATTACATGTTTTATTCTGGATGCACTTGAAGTATTAGTGGTGCAGGGTATCAATATTTGCACATTTAAGAAGGTTTTGCCAACTGCATGTTGTACAGATATATGTTTCAAAAATCTAAAAATATCATTTGAAATATAGAGTCCATAATATAAACATGCACAGTATTTTATTTACACAAATATGTATTAATAGACTTTCATTACATTTTTATATTTCAGTCTCATTTTATATACAAAAACAAATTATATTATTCATTTTTCTTTTTTCTTTTATCATCATTATTATTATTTCCTCCCCTCAAAAAATTTATAGTTATCTAATTTCTGTTTACTGTAGTTTAATCAATTATTATATTAAATTTTTTATATTTCTTTCTAAAATACTTATTAACAATTTTATTTTCTGATATTTCTATTAACAATTTTTCTGCTGTTTGGTTTCCTTCAACCATTTCATCTTATAGCTCCATTTCTGCTGTTGAGGTGTCTTCCAGTGCAAAGTCTGGAGCCATCTTTTTATAGACCAGTACCATCAGAAGAAGGTTCTCGAATTCCAGTCTACTGTTGGGTAATCTGTTCTAATGTCTTCAGCATGTACATGATTGAAAATATACTAACATAAAAATATTTTAAAAGGGCTATATATTATGGTATTTTTAAAAATAATTTATATATATAATGCTTTAATATTTAGGCACGACCTATCCTATAAAATCCTACAGATTCATAATTATTACGCCATAATCTAGTCAATGAAAATCTCTATATATTCTTCAATAAAATTTATTTAAAGTATGGATTGCTCTAATTTTTGTCTTATTAGAACAAAAAAAAATTATGATATATTTCTGTTGAAAATGTATTTGATAGTTTTATTAATTAACCAGTCTTCAGCACTTATTTAAGCAAAAAAATTTATATTTTAATACTTGTTAAAGATCTTTCAGCTTAATAAAGCCATTCTCAGTAACTACAAGTTTATAAATAATCGAATACAACAAATTGAATTATTTGAATACAAGAACTTTTAAAATAGATCACAGTAACAAACAGTTTAAATTAAAATAAACATTAAAATATAAAATAACTTTTAAATATTATATAAACATACACACAAAAAATATAGAGGAAATACTGTTTTTGCTTATTATCAGTACAAAATAGATATTAGTTATTATAAAGCATCCCACAGGGTCTGGGGGTTGTCATTAATCACATGACACTTAGTTCAGTATTGTTTTATGACCATAGCTTCAGTGTATCTAATTTGCGATATATTGTTACAAGATCATATTATTTTGGCATTCTGCCAATCAATGTCAATGTTCTCATAAGCTGCCCATGCCAGAGCTGTGTTCAGTTTAGCCATTTTTATATCATACTTATGTTCAGTTTCCAAAGTATGGATCGTGCTTCCAACATAGACTTTATTATGATTGAAATTGTTGTTAAATATCGGTATGACGTATACTCCTGCTTTCTCATTTGGTGATAATGGGGGGTTTAACATTGTTTAAATTGTTATATGTTTTATTCATCCTACTGAAAGATAATATCAAATGCTTCTCATTTAAGGCTTTTTTCAATTGTTGTATAGCATTAGAAAATGGGATAGAGTGTAAAAACTTTTTATTATGCTGTGTACTATTTTTTAGATTACAAGATATAATAAATGTGCAATTTATGGAGTTTAAAATACCATATATAAACAAAGGAGTATATCCATGCATAATAGCCTGGTTAAGAATCAGGTTGAACTTGTTTTCTTTGGTTGAGTGCATCATTACAATGGGTATGCATACGTTTTAAAAGAAAACGGAAAGCTGCAATTTTATATTTAAATGGGTCCAGAGACCATCTTGGTATAAAGAGGGGGGCATAAGTATGTTTCCTAAACACTGCTAATAGAGATAGTAATGTCAACATCTAAAAAGTGCACATTTGTATCTGATTGTTGTTCTAAGGATATATGTAATTCTAAGGTTTCATCGTTAAACTGTTATAATAAGCTGTTGGCTAATGTAGATTTATCACAAATTATAAAGATATCATCAACATATCTTAAGAATAATTTAAAGCTATTTTTTAGAGAAGGCAAGACAGATTGTTCTTTGTACCTGATAATTAATTCAACCATGACACTCACCATCGGTCCCCCTATAGATAGACCAATTAGCTGCTTATAAAAATTACAACTACAGTGGTATCTTGGTTAGCAAAGGCCTCAGTTAACGACGTACTTGGTTAATGACGAGTGGCTATAAGAAAAACATTCTTGGTTAATGACTCCTGATTATTTGAAACTCTATCTGATCTAAATCCCGTTATTTTCTGATCTCACTCATCCACACGTGGGAACAGATGGGAAGACATTGTTCAATAGAGAACAGTCGTGTGACATAGCTCAGGTATGTTTGATCAATCATAGCCAGCTGGTTACGTTTTCTGTATATTGGTTTTTTCTTGTAGTGTACTGTGTGCGCTTTATTTTAAAATTTGTGGTTATAAATGCATTTTATGATGAAAATGAATACTTAAGCATATATTTTTTATGTATTGGTTCATATAGACAATAAATTGGCAAGTGTGTGTTCATTTGCCATCAAAAGACAAAATCAAATCTCATATAATAATTGTTGAATCTATAAGCTGCTAATCAGTGTTTACAAGTTTGTTTGTCAAAAAACTCCGAAGTGAGCCCAATTGTCCTTCTGGTGAAGATTGATAATTAAAAACTGTTTTCATGAACAATTCATTTTATTAATGTTAATTTTTTTTGTAGCAAATATAATAAATAAATTATATTTTCCATATTTTTAGGACATTTTAAATGAGTTTTATCTGCATTTTTAATATTTACTATGGTTGTGGGGAGGAGCTGGAACAAATTAATCAATTTTCAATTAAATCTTATGGGGAATCGTGCCTGGGATAACGACGGTTTTAGTTAACCTTGGATAATGAAGGTAATCCTGGAATGGATTACTGTCGTTAACCAAGGCACCACTGTATATCTAAAATAGGAGTTATAGGCTATAAGATAGCAAAGATCACATAATATCTGTGGAGGAACTTTTATGTCTTTGGTGTGTTCAAGGAGAATGGAATATTCACAAATTTAATATACTGAAGCTATGGTTATAAAACAATATTGAACTAAGTGTCATGTGATTAATGACAACCCTCAGACCCTGTGGGATGCTTTATAATAACTAAGATCTATTTTTTATTGATGATAATCACAAAGAGTGTTTCCTCTATATTTTTTGTGTATGTTTATATAATATTTAAAAGTTATTTTATATTTTAATGTTTATTTTAATTTAAACTGTTTGTTACTGTGTTCTATTTTAAAAGTTCTTGTATCCAAATAATTCGATTTGTTGTATTCGATTACTTTTAAACTTGTAGCTACTGAGGATGGCTTTATTAAGCTGAAAGATCTTTAACAAGTATTAAAATATAATTTTTTTGGCTGAAACAAGTGTTGAAGACTGGTTAATTTATAGTTCTAATAAGAAGCAAAAATATATAATGCATATTTTGGTAGTTTTATTGTACAACATAAATTAATTTCATATATAGCAATAAGAATAACTTATTTGTAGAATATAACAACAAAGAAATAAAACCAAATTTATTGTGAATGACTTACTGGTAGTTGAAAATTTTCAACTTCCAATAAGTCATTCACAATGTTATGAAATTCCATATAATAAAGAGATTAAATCTCACAAAATTTCATTTTTATAATGAATATAAAAGTATATCTTTATATATTTTTGTTGGATTGAGTGAGTGAATAGTAGAAATTCCCAATCTTAATTACTGGAATTATAAAACTCCAAATTTGGCATGGAGTTGAAATCCAAATATTCACCAGTTGAAAAGCACAGATGCTGCATATTCAGATTGTTCTTCAACAATAAGAATAGATGATAACATCATTCTCTTTTGTCACCATTGATAATTTTTTAAAAATCCTCATTACATTGAAATTGTTTGATCCATTCTGACAAGTATTGATATGTATTTTTTCTGATTCTCTATCAAAAAATAAGAAATGTGCTTCACTATCATAAAATGCTTGTTAAAATCTTCTGTTAGAATCCTTTGACAACTTCTATAGGATATATTTATTTTGTTGATAAAATCAAAAATTATCATTTGTCTTATAAAGAGGTTGGTGAGACAAAGAGAGTGTATAGTCATATATTCTCACTATTGAAGGATTGCCTTTTCATGAAGTTGAGTGTTTGCAGAAATCAAAAGTAATATTAGGCATTTTTTCAATTATGAATATTCTATGCCAAAGTGTGGCAAAAGTTAAGTTACATATATAAAAATTTTTAAATTGAATTTATTGAAATTTTATGAGCTTGAAGATTATTATTTTATTCAAACATGTATACATACATTAAAACATTTCTTTTTTTCTTTTTAATTCAGGAGTTAAATTTCAAAATGACAAAATGATCAAATTAATAATCTAGGAAAAAAATCATGACAACTAATCTTAATAAGGAATATGATCATCTCAGACTAAAATGTAGGCCTCATAACACAATTTTATGCTGATCACAAGGCTGTCAGAAAGTTCTGAGAGTATCTATGATCAAATACAGTGGTACCTCGGTATGCGTCCGCTTTGGAATAAGTCCAATTTGGTATACATCCTGTTTAGATACGAAAAATTTTGCTTGGTATATGACCTTTGTTTGGAATACGACCGACTCGCTTGCCAGAACTTGTAAGAGTCTATTGTGCATTCTCTTAAAAAGTACATTCCTTATATAAAAATTATAACAAGTCATAATAGCCTTGTCTTGAATGACCAGACAATGTCATATTTCCGAAACATCCTGAGGAGAAGACAGAAGAGAAGTTCTTTGGACAGATTTTTAGTAAAAGTCAAATTTGGTGAGCCTCAACAAGGTCCAAGTAGAGAAAAGAGAGAGAAAATAGAAAGAGGAAAACACCAGAATTTCAGATTCCTAAAGTTTTATTGGAATCGGACTAACCTTCTAAACTATAACATCTCTCCTCCTCCCTTCTCAGCACCATCCTAGAAGGCATTCAACGCTTCTCAGCAACGTAGCGAGGTTAAACTTAGCAATTACAGTACATGAAATAAATTTTGTATTTATGTATTTTAGTATTAAGCAGTGTTTAAATTATTTTGTACAATCCCATCAATGTATATATGGGAACGGATTAATCATTTTCCCTTTATTTCTTATGGAAAAAATTCTGTCCTGTTTGGTATAAGTCCAAGGATCTGGATGGATTAAGGACATATACCAAGGTACCACTATACAAAAAATACAACAATCTGAATTGAATAAGACTTCTGAGAGAAAGAATGAGATCAGTGGCCCATCTTCCAAAAGCATTCCATGCATGCTCAATAAAATTTAGATCAGTACCCTGTTCATCAAAATTTGGTTCACAATTTACAATGTCTGTGTGGGTGGATCCATCCAATACAAAACTGAACCCATAGCATCTACAAATCCACCCAATATGAATTCTGGTTGGAAGGAGATGGAGTTGAGTCAAGATGATTCATCTTGACTTAATCCCATCTCCTTCGGCAATGACATGTCATTGCAAAGAATCAGCTAAACAATATCTAATCTGAAATTTGGCTATTCCAGAATTACAGCTAAATATAAAAATAAAACAACCAGATCTCTGCCAGCAAAAATTTCATAGGAACTTGAGATTTGCATATTGCCAATAGTATATGATGTTTTCATATGTTTCAGATTTCATGTTTAAATATTGAAAAACTAGAAAAATGATTTACAATTTATTTTTGCTTCCAGTGTAGTTATGAACTTTCATATATATCAACATACCATTTCATTTTTAAATTTTATATCTATAATTCTTGAATAGTTTTTGAAATTTTAAATATTATGATAGAAGAATGCTATAGCAATAAATGTCATATAAAATTATATTATTATTAGTTATTTAACATATTATGGTAGTATTTCAAAATGAAAAAGTTTATACCAAAAAAGATCTTTGTTTTATAATTGGAACATTTTATTCAATCTCTGAAATAATAAACTGCTAGTTGGAGCAATTATGACATATCTTACACAATAAAGTATTTGCCATAGTTTCAGTATGTTTAGTTTCTTTGTAACAATAGTTTGAGTTACAAACAAAACTTACAGATTAATTATATTTGTAATTCAAAGGATTGCCTGTATATTACTGTGTAGTAATGTAAACATTACACTAATGCTATATATCAGTGGTTTTTTTCATTTGTTGCACACTTTTAAATGCTGCTAGAATTTTTTAATGACATGCTTAGAGAGATTTAAATGCAAATTTCTGAAAACTGAAAAACTTTTATTAATCATTATAAGATATATACCATTGAATATGTGATATTAATAGTTGTATTCTGAAAGTAATAATAAAATAATAACCTATAATTACAATTTCAAGCAGTTATAATAAATTTATATTTTAATATAATAATTGAGGCAAGAATTTTTCAGTTATTTTACTAATATTTGGATATATAAATGATAAAGAAATTTTCAAGTTTGCTATATTTTTTCTCATTTTTATATTGCCAGCATCAGTGTCAAAAAGTTAAATTATAATCACTGACAAAAATAAATAACTCATACCTTTACTAGTTGTTATATTGCATAATAAAAAGGTAAATTTTAATAAGAAGTGCAGAATGAATTTCTGCAGACAATCTATGAAAACAGGAAAGAAATTGAAATACCATTTAACTAAGCATGTTATCGAAAATTTAGCATTAATTTGCAATAAATGAATTTTCTTTTTAAAGAGGCTGTGTTCAGAACTTTCAAAAAAACAATAAAAAATATTATATAAAACAGTGGTGCCTAACTTTTTTGGAAGCAGTGCCATTATAAAGAGCAAAAATGCTGTGCACTTTATTTAAAGATAATTTACACAAAAAAAAAAATACAAATAAGTTACTTATTTTATTTATTAATCACAAGCATAAGATCACATTCATTAAAAAACAGGTAGAAATTTACTAATTTCTAATTGATTTTGTAATGAATGTGATCTAATTGTATAATGTGAATGTGAAGTAAGAGTGGTTTCATGCCACTGCTGTGTGCCACTCTTATTTCTATTTTGTGCCACTAAGTGGCATGCGTGCCATGGGTTGGGTACCACTGATATAAAATATAATTTTAAAGTGTAAAAATTTTTCACATTGCTCAAAATTTATGGTACAACATGTGAAGAGTTTACAATATATCAGTATGCTGCAACACACGTTTAAAACCACTGCTCATAATTATATATAATTATTGAATAGGAAAGATATTTACTAACAAGTTATGCAATGCTGCAATTAACAAGGATTATTATATTTCATAAAATTTCTGTCTATGCCAGATTTATAAAATAATTCCCATTATAAATATAGTCAAAGCTCAGTTCATGAACTTAATTCATTTTTGAAGGTCACTTGTAAACTGAAACTATTTTCCCCATAGGATTTAATGTAAAATGGATTAATCCATTCCTGGCCCCTTGTATATATAACTTTGTCTTCTCACAATATATATATAACAGTAGTGGGCCTATTTGTAACATTATCAGATCTTTGTAGACTTTGTTTGTCTTTGAGATGATATATTAGGTAGGTTAGGTTATGATATATTAGGTTAAAGAATGTTAGGTTAATATATCTTAGTTTAAGTGAATGTGGTTAACATTCACTTAAACTAAGATATGATCAACTAAGATATAAGAGAATGGAAGGGACGGTTTTTGAGAAAACATCCGTTCAGCGGCCCCTCAGCAAAGCTGGGACAAGTACCTAGTCATATCTATTCTGATGAGGGAGTGGGGTTAGAAAAATATGACAACATTAAAACAATCCCAAAAAAAAGATAAACACAATACTAAGCAAATCAAATATAGACAAAAACTTAATTTAATTTTACCATACCTTTATGAGGAGAGTTGATAATATTAGTGGAAGGTGGTAAGGAAGTAAAATGTTAGTTTGGAAGGGGATTCTTTTTCTTTTTTCTGTTTCTTGGTACCATATGACTCTGCTTCAGACCCACTGGGCCTCTGTCTTGCTAAAAAGTTGTTCAGTGTGATTTATTTTTGTTTACATTTTAAAATGTTTCTAAAGTGACACATGATATTATCATTGAAAGTATTTATGTTGACAGCTTGTGTATTCATAACTTGAGACACAGTACGTCATCCAAGATACTTTGTGTTTGGAAAATTTGTTCATAAACCAAATTATTCATGATCCAAGGCGTTTGTGAACTGAAGCTTGACTGTATATGTAAAGCCAAATTTATATACAGAAACTTTTATATGTTATAATAACTTATCTCAAATTAAGTATTATAATATAACTAGTGGTGATAAATAATTATTGTCTAGAATAGCAGTATCAAAACTTTTTAATCAAGCACCTCTTTATTAGTAAAGAATAATAGTGCATATATCCTATACAACAGATCATGTATAATAACAAGCAACAAAAATGCATATCTAAGAAAATTTCTTATTGGAACACACTTTCACACTTTGGAGACTATTAATCTAGAATAGCATCAATATCATATTATTTATATTTTTAATTGAAAATATAAAATTGAATTATTGTAATATATACAATCTGAAAAATATATTTTACAATACAAAAATCTGTATCTATCTCTTATAGAAAAAAAAGTTTAAATAAATGAAAACACAACACTTCTTGCAGTAAAGTATCAAACTAATTTACTGCAAGAAGTGCTGTGTTTTCATTTATTTAAGTAGTCTTAGTTGAAGCAGTTTAATATTATTGTTAAAAAAGTTTAAATTTTATGAAATGATTTGCAGTCAATAAAACTTGACTAATATTTTATAGGTTCATCTTTAGCTATTATATCAACTGTAATTTTGTGTATCAACTTAACAAATTATGATAAATATTTATTTTTATCAATTAGATTTATCTCTTTTCATAATTTAGCCAATTTAAATTTATACAAATGTTCCTGTGGTTTTCTTTTATTCTTTGATTAATATTTTAAGTTTATAAAATTTAATTAATTTTTTATATATTTTTACAAAACTTATTATTCATATAGATCTTTCATATATATTTCATAAAGTTCCGAAGAAATTTTATATGCTATAGATTTCTTAAAAGCATTGTTTTGGCGGTACCATAGTTTATTAAGGATGCTCTACTGAATTTATAAAAATTATTGCATAAATAAATTTTGTCGCCTTGTGATATCTAGTTTTAACAAATTTGAATTTTATATTTGCATTTTTTTTATCCTTTTGGTTGAATTATTCAGAAATACTATGTAAATCATGCAGCTGAAGAAAATAGGGAGGAATTGAACATCTTCCAGCCACCATTTGCTTTGGAGTTATACATGCACTCGTGAAACATCCACTCAGCCTTGTGAGCCTTCCTCGGCCCAGACAAAATGAGAGAATTGGCTGCATATATTATTGAAATGGCATATAAGCAGCTTGACTCTGTTTTCAAATATGGATCAGATTTTGTTAAATAAGTAAAGACAAATGTTACGATAACTCAAAATATTTTTTCTCTTCAATATATAATTGACTTCATATATAATTTTTGCAAAATTTCGATATTCTTAAGATTAATTTAAGTGATTTTTCTTATATAGCGAATAAAACCTGAGTCGTTTTTAGTTGGCTTTTCTTGGAAGAGTTGTTATTCCGACCAAATTAGAGCCTTAATCATGTTTCGGAGCATTTCTTTTCTATTACCGAAGTTAGGTTTCTAATGCAGGTTTGATTCGATGCAAATTAATCGGCGATTAGTTCTAATCCACTGTGTTCATTCTCTTAATGTCTCCAGACATGAAACCCAAATTAGAATTGTGAATGTAGCTATTCAACCGTTCGGTTCTACCTTATGAATAATGATAAAATGACTCATTCTCCGAATGTAAATTATGGAATTAGGAAAGATGACATGCAAACACTTCGAAACAGAACTTTTACAGTTTTGTCATGTATGTATAACTTACAGACCATCTCTCTCTTGCTAAGATGCAAGTGTATTAAATTTTTACAGATGAAAACAGGATGTAGATGTAGTATTATCAAAATTTTTTTATAATACCAATACTTTTTCTCATTAAACGCTTATAGGATTTTTATTAATCGATTCAAATTTTCAAATGAAGCATTGTCTAGATGCCAACGTTGGCATCAGTTATTGGATAAAATAGCTAGTAATGGATGACGTCACAAGACCATAATTCTTACGTAACAACAGTCTGAACCGTAGCGATATTTGCAAGGCGACGATCTTACGGAATTGAACGCCATTAAATTTTCGAGGTGAGTTTATTCGCAATATTAAATCTGTGTGATGTTTGTCTATAGATCACGTGTAACTGTCACACGTCTGCAACCTTGTAACAGCTACGCATGTTACACGTGGAGCGATTAATGTGCTAGAAGCCAGAAAAAATCGTCTTCGGTCTTCTTATATCACTTCTTTTACTACTCGAGACGAATTTTCTCGTATATTTACTCATTTTTTTCTCTCCCATTCTACCGTCTTCAGGTCGCAGACAGTTGCAGGGCTAGGTCGCTAGCACGTCTGGGTTATCATGGCGCCCGAGGTCGAATGTATCGTAAGCAGTGTCTAGGTCATTTCAAAAAACACACACACACACAAGTCGTTTTTTGAACCGTAAAAACGATTGATTTTTGCATCGACGTAATGGTTTCTGTGTTCGTCTTCGAGTGTTTAATACACGTAAATTCTATTGTGAGCCTGTAATCGATTGCCACGTTCTGTAGAAGAGACACGTGAAACGTAACACACGTGTTCCTTAAAAACTGGTGTTCTGCCAGAGACTGTTACATCACAAATGTTGCTATCCTTATTCGGAACGTAGCTAACACAACGCAGCGATAGTTCCGATTATTAATTTATCTACAACACCATTTTTTTTTCTTCCGTTCTCTCTCTCTCTTTAGATTGCGAACTTTTTATCTGTCTGCTTCATTTTTCAAAAATATCTTAACCGGAAGAAGTCGGTTGTCTGTTCTAAATGAAGAGGTGAAAGACCCTTTGTTACGCTAGAAAAACCTTGTCATCGGATCTAACCGCAGTTTCTTCACATCGTTTGTTTTTCTCCTCCCGTTAATTAGAATAACATTTGCAGCTGGAGACAATAGTCGAATAAAAATATATCAAGAACTTTTGTATTTAAGTCATCCAAACTTAGATTCGTTTTAAGAATTACAATCGCGTTTTTGGAAACTAAATTTAGAATCGCTGGCGATACTTAAGTTATCTATATAACTTTGTCTCTGCCATTAAGGGTTTAGATGAAGGTAACTCTAACGTCGTCAGGTAAGCCGGTTTTAGGGGATTTTATTTAAATTTTGACAAAAGAAATGCAGTAATAATTAACCAAATATGATGGATAGACAAGTGTACAGTCATTCCGTTCGAATTTCACTGTTAAGAAAAGCTTGTTTTGTTTGTTTACGAAGATGCTCTCTCTCTCTGTCGTTTTTTAGTCATGCCAAATTTTCATTTTTTTTTTCCTGTCATCAACAGGTTGATTAACGTTTGTGTCGCCGTATAACGTGGATAGAAAAACTCGTTTTTGCAGAATGGAATTAAATTCCTACCTAAACGAAATATTCGTTCGTCAAATTAACGACACGAAATATTTCACAGACTTGGCAGTTGTAGTTAGTAAAATGTTTGATGGTCTCTCCTTTTGTGTTTACTTCTGCTCAGCCGATTGCTAAGGGGGGTAGCGAGTTTAGTAATTAGAAAGTTATCCGAGTGTGTGATAGAATAACTCAGTTAATTTCCTCGCTTAAAGAGAGAGAATATGCGCGCTTTTAAAAATTTCTCTCTCTCAAAACGATTTTATCACCTCACACTCTAAAATTAATTATACACGAATGCGGAGAATAAATCAGGATTATTAAATTAATCCCCGAAGGAGAGAAGAATCAATGACGGACATTAAACAGAAGAAAAAAATGAATGCGTATGTTTGGGCTTAAAATTCAAGAATGGTATCGGGAAAAGCCATGACGTCACCGTGTTTAGGAACTGATTCAAATATCTGGAAAACAATACCCAGACTTCCCTTTTTTTTCGCTCCTAATGTTTGGGAACATTTTCAAAACAATAAAATAGTAGAAAGCAGTGGTTGTTGCTATGAGATATTCCTGATATCGATTTTGTACTATGCACTATATGTAATGAAAATTTGTGATCGTTGATAATCAGTCTTGCGAAACACCGAATAAAAAAAAAAAAAGATTTTTATGCCGATAAATGATATCCTTCCTGTTTGATTTTCAGTCACTTTTAACGCTTTTAAATGGTTAATTTGGCTACTGTTGCATTGGAAATGTTTGCCAGAAAGTATTCGCTAGTATTGTAAAGAGAACAGACTGCTTGTTCCATTAAAAATAGCTGATTCTGCTGGAAAAAATTCGGTGAAACGTCTTTTTACAAATTTAAAACGAGTAAAAACACACATACACAAACGTGTCGTCTTTCCTTAAAAGAAAATCGTCCAGTAACGTTCGGAAAAATTTTGCTTATATGCTTGTTTTATCTTTGCGCTAATCTTCAGGTGTGCGCTTTTGAAGATAGTATTTTGCTTCTGGCATTCTTTGCCGATTTGAATATCACTCCTGCCTCTACCTGATTGGACACGAAGGGATACACGTCTGGCAATAAAAATTGTAAACACTATCTGCGCAAATATTCTGGGCCTTCAGTTAATAATCGACCTCTGGCCTTTTTTTCTCTCTTTTTTCCTTAGGATAGCCAAGTGGTTGGACGTGCGATACGCCGTTCGAGAACGAAAACAAGGTATTTTTTTTTTTATCCCCTTTTTACGTTTTTAATAAAGTTTTAAAGGAAGGCGAGAAGCGATCAATATTAATCGAACAGAGTCGTGTCTTTTTTCTTTTTTTTATTATTAGAATTGGCAATTGGTAGACGTTTCGATCGCCGTTGCAAAACTAGAACGGAACTTTCTTTTTTTCTAGTAAATTCTTCGAAAAACCTTTTCGGTAAGCTGCTGATGTGTAACTTTTATTAGATTGATGCTATCGTTAACTGAATTTTTCCACGTGTCTATTTTTAAACGAGTTTAATAAGTGTTTGGCATAAAGTATGAGAGAGTCTGATCAACGTTTATGTGGTGGTCTGGAACACTTTCTGGAATTTATATATCGGTTCAAACTCATAATTAACATGCCTGTGATATATATTCCTGACGTTGTTCTTTACAACTTCAAATAACCCCCTTGATGCTTATGTTTAACAAATTATCATTACGACCATGTGCATGCTTGGATAAGGATCATATTTTGGTTGTATAATATTGAAAATAAATTAATTTCATTAAGTTTTTAAACAATGTTGCAAGACTGAGTTTATATATTTTTTTTATCATAGTATAGTACTTATGATACAGTTTACTAAATATTGATTTATAGTACTTGAATGGCACAGCATAGGTTTTTCATGTTTTAATTTTATGCAAACATATTAAAAAAAAAAAAAAAAAGGTGAAAAATATCTTTAAACTTCTGTTTCGTTTTAATTCGTGTTTCCGACAAATCTGCTTTTCTTTAATTCGAGATCAGTATGAGCAGAAATTTAAGTGCTAAAAATTCAGCTCCAGTTTTCGTATCATCCCGAAAAGACTTCAGATTCCATTCTGGATTACTGCGCTTATCCTAAACTACTAAAAGTATTACAAACTGAAGCACTTTACGCAGTTGGTTACTGCATAAAAGTGCTTCAGTTTGTAATATTTTAAGAATTCAGATTATCAGTTTTATTATTTTCGAAACCGTTGTAATTGCTAGCAGCATTATAAAAAGTAACTTTAAAGATGACTTTAGTTTCATTATTATATTAAATATTAGTCACATATAATATCGAATTTGATGAGAAATTATGTCATTTCATCACAGAATATTTTTAGTTACATGATTTATAGTTTAAGCAATTTGAATGATTTTATTCTTTCAACAGATAGAAACTTTTTCCAATTTCGAAAAAAATTAGAATCATATGGCAATAAAAATGCTTATATATTGATGTGCCAAAACAAAAAAAAATTATATTTCTACTAATTTGATCATTTGTTTTTATGAAATTGATTTTAATATATCTGATCTCTAATGAAAATCTATTCTCGGATTTCTTAAATTAGAATAGTAATTGTTATAAATGAATAATTAATTTCGACATTGGATAGGTTTATATTTGGAGAATTTTTCTAGTATTTGTAATTATTATTTTAAACGTTGTGTTTGAATTGATAAATTCGGCACATAGAAAACCGAATTTGTACCCAGTTAGGCCTCATGGCCTATATTCGAAGTAAAATAGCACTATGCTCTCTGAAAAGGAAATGATATCAGCAAAATTTTTTTTTTTACTTATAGGAAATTTCAGTATCATTATAGAAAGTAATTCATGATATACTTAAATTCATTGCCGGAATTAATTTCAAATTTACAGTCATTGCAGGATTATATACTGCAAAAATTAATCAGAAATATAAATTATCTTTCAGTAATTCAGTTTTAACAGCTTGTATTTATTTGTAGCTATTTAAATTTAAATATCTATTTAATAATAATTTTAAATTTCTGAAAATAAGCTTTTAGTGACTGCTTAGATTATAAATCCGAAATAAGTAATTTATGGTTATACATTTAAATAATCTTATAAAATTATGAATATAGTTTTAATCATGTTCGAAAATTTTTAATCGAGTTTTGTTTATTTTAGCTTTAATAATTTCTGATGAGATTTATTATCATTAAAACATAGGTAGTCAAATGGAGACACTCTCTCTCTCTCCAAATATGTAATAAAATTTAATATTTCTTTTTAACATTGAAAATAGTATTGAATCACTAGTTTGCTAATAATTATGAATGTGTGTTTTCAGTGATATTATACTTTTTAGTCTCCCAAAATTTTTCCTGGATCTGAAGTTGAATTTCATACAGTTGTACTGACGCTATTATTTATCTATTATTATTTTTATAATAATGTATTAATTTTTTCCTGTTTTATATTATTTTAATCTTTAATAGATATTGTATATTCTAGAATAACAATTTTTTTATCATCCTTATTAATTATTTGTGAAAAGTTTTCCAAGAAAATAAAATAGAAGATCCACATACGATCTAGATTATTTACTAAATATAATAGGTCCTTGGTTTATACAGTTTGAGATATGCAGATGTATAAGTCTTTTTGATTTGGTTGAATTTCCATAAAATTGTTTGCAAAAAATATCATTTATGACCTTAGATTTTTTTTATTTATATCTACTTTGCTTATAAACTTCATTTTCTCGTTCAGTTTGCAACTGTATTCATTCTTGTGTATTGAATTTAAGTATTGTTGGACTTGCATCGTTTTTAAGTGGAAATTTTTTGGATGAATTAATTGCATAAGTTGAGATCCTACTGTACAATAAAATGTCATTAATTTGGATATTGCTTTATCTGGACAGCATTTAGACTTAAATCTTAAACTGATAACAGGTTTCTTTTTGTAATTTTATTATATGTTTATAACAGATTTTATTTCATTTTTCAGACTATTATATTACAGCATATAATAGGCCCTCACTTAATAACATCTCAGTTAATGCATTCCGCTATTATGTTGCCAGAAAAAATTAAATTAATTAAAAATTTTAAGTAGCAAAATGTGGAATAAAGCTCTAATTTTTATTTTTCCTTTCATAATAGAAAATGAGTTAGAAATTTATAATTATAGAAAATAAGGTACGGTAATCAAATTTTATGTAAACACTAACTCAAGTACAGGTTGAGTACAGTAAGACCCCACTTAACGCTGCTCTGTTTAATACTGTTTCAATATAATGCAGTTTTTTCGAATTCTGTATTTTTATTGATTCACTTTGGCATGGATTTTCAAACCATTATTCTTACATAAATCTGAAACACAAGAATTTGTTGCATTGATATTCCTATGCCATCTCACATTGAGTTTGATATCAGTGCAGTACAGTATAATACATACAAAAGTCTGATGCAGTCAGAATTCATATTTGTGATCAGTCATCAATGTTATTTTATAGTAATAAAAATAGCAATTATCCCATTTTAGTTTTAACCTGAATGCTGCCACTTCAAACTATAATTCCTTGAAGTTAGAACCATTTTTCATCAATATGTCTTCATTGTTTATAGTTTATTGTAATCTGATTACTGCTTTTTGTTATTAAAACTTTTTATTTTCTAATTTCAAGAATTTTTCATGAATGATTTATGAATATAAATGTATATTAGCAATAAAAAGTGTCTATAATTAATATAATACAATAGTAATAATACATGTTACAAAATAGATATTAGCAATAAAAAATGTCAATAATTAATGTAATACAATAGTAATAATACATGTTACAAAATAAAATAAAAAAAATGCTGTATAATATTTTTTATTCACTGTTCTGTTTCACCTATCCTCATTATTTGTGTGTTAAAATAACCTTGTTTAATGCTGTTTCGTTTAGCACTTTGTTTCCTTGGAACGTATCCTCCGCATTAAGCAGGGTCTTATTGTATCTAAAATCCATATCACTTTCACAGCAGAGAGCTCTTTGGGATAGAACTATGGCTTACTGTTTGTGCTGTGATATAAGTGTGCATGAAGCCATGATACATTATCATTATTTAGTAAATTATCAAATATTGTCACTACAAGGTGTGTGACTACTCATTTTCTACTATTTTGTTTATACACCATTAAAAATTTCAAAAAGGTCCGATAGTGAATTTTTTATGACTTCAATTCTACCATATATTGATATATTCCAAAATCCAGAAAAATGAAAATATGAAACATTCTCAATTCCAAGTATTTTGGATTTGGGATACTCAATCTTTATACAATATTGTGTATGAACAATACATTTATTAAACTATACAACACACATTCAACTGGATTAGCTAAGCAGAAATGATTTGCAGAGAAAACTCAGCAACCCAACTCAGATTACCAATCGGAGGACCCAAGATCAAATTAGGAACTCATTTTTTGCAAAATATATATGCTGCGTCAGTGGAGATTTTGCTTTCACTTAACGTCATTTCATTTAATCCAGAAAAGGGAATCACAGAATCTCACTTTGCAGAAATTAAAAGTCATCATTTTCATGAACTTAAAACAATGTTTATAATATTTAAACTAACTAAACAATATATAATAACATTCATTTTATCATAAATATTTCCGATATTAGATTATGAACTATTTTTTTATTGATTATATCTGTATTGAGATTTCACTTCATAAATCTAGAATATTACTAATTTGGATGGCCAACTCTTCACAATATTAGTCTGTATTAATGACATTTTGCTGTAATTAATATATTGCAAAAATATATTTTCTATTAAATAAGTTTTGCCAGCTGATAAAATTGTATCTTAAATAAGTGTTTGTGAGAAAGTAATTTAAATGAACTAAACTGAAATTTAAAAAATTTTCAATGGAGCAGTATTAAGTGATCTAAATCTATACAGTAGATAAAATAATTTAAAATGAAGAGGCATGGTTTTTGTTTTGAAACTGAATTATTGAACATTCAAGTATTGTATTTACATCACTATCATTTGAAAGTTGTAAACTAATTTTAAAACAGTAAGAGAACTTGTAAACACTAGAATGTTAAGAACTTGTTGTTGTGAAGTAAGTGCATCTCAATTTAGAATTTATCAGATGGGTTTTTCTCCAGGCAGCTGAAGTGGTATACATTTTCAGTACAATGTTTAAACTTTTTTCTTTGAGTTATAAATTTAAAAGAACAGAGAACAATGACAAAGATTTTTTTAAATTTTAATAAATTTTGATCGGATTAAAGATTAAGATTGCTTTTTATCATCAGTGAAACAAATTTAATTATTGGTAAGTAGTTAAGTTTCTTAGATGATAAATTTTAACAAAATTTTTAGACACAAGAATATTATATATAATGCAATAACTATTACTTTCCAGATTTTAAAATCTTGAAACTACTGATAAATTATCTATTTTTAATACAGAGAAAACTGATGAGACTGATACTATTGCTTTCGGGCTCTCTTTACTACAGTTCTCATCTGAATCAGTACTTTTTCTAAAATTTATTAACTTAGAATATTTCTTATATCTCACTAGAAGTGAATCATGCCATCTTTGAATTTAATGAAAAAATTCAAAAAATCACATAATTTAGTTACTATTTTACATAAATTTCCATATAATTAATGTAATTCAGCAGCTGATTGCTTACAGACTCTAATTTTGACAAAAAATATTAAATACTAGTAATTATAATTTTATGTGCGCAGTTTTTACAGGATATGAATTTTTAAATCAATACATTACATGTAAGGATTTTATATAATTTTTAACAATTACAGAGTTCAGAGACTTAAATTTTCTTCTTATTTTTTTGTTTGACCAATTTTTACTCTGTGTTTGTATTTTAATATATTATAGATTGATAAATTGCAATTCCTTAATTATCTGATTTCAAGGATCTTCTAATCCCCATAGATATTATTATTCTTTTATACCCCCTAACAATATGCAGGATTCACCAATCTTAAATATGACTTTTTTTTGTAATATTACTTAGGTTAAAATTTTTTATAAATTGAAAATACCTACATAAATTATTACATAATATTATGGCAAAATTGAAAACATATATGTATAGTCTATATATAACTTAGGAGTTACACTATTACTAATATCTGATATATAAAGTATATCAGATATTAGTATTTATAATTATAAAAAAGTACATTAGCGAGTTTGCGCAAAGGTATTTTCCGTTATGCTTACAACGTTATACATAGCGTAAGTAATGAATTATGGTTAAATTTATGATCACTATTTGATACAGATTTTTATAACTTTTAAACAAAAAAATACAGTAAGTACAAAATCATAAATTTAACCATAATTCATTATCACTATTTGATACAGATTTTTATAACTTTTAAACAAAAAAATACAGTAAGTACAAAAGATTAATTTTGTAATTGTAAACACACAGCTATTCATATACAAATTTTGTTTCTAATCAGATTTTGCAATTGCAACAGAAAATAAGCCTGAATAATGTAGTCCTTTAAGTGAATTACTTTTATATTCATTATTTAAAAATATCATAATATAATCCATAATTAAACAGAATGTCTGAAAAGCAATGATGATGATGAATTTTTTCAGTGAAACAGAATTATTTATTTATTTAACTGCTTATTAAGCAGTTAAATAAATAAATAATTCTGTTATTAAGTGTAATAAATAAAAATATGAGAAGAAATAGATGATAAAGTTTTTTTTAGTGTTTTTAAATTCTGACTTCTGGATTTATTTTTCACAAATAATTTATTACAATCAAACTTTTAAAACTTCATAAATTTAACCATAATTCATTATCACTATTTGATACAGATTTTTATAACTTTTAAACAAAAAAATACAGTAAGTACAAAAAATGATTTTTGTATTTACTGCACAAAATCATTTTTTGTATTAATTTAGGCTTAAAATTAATACAAAAAATTAGCATTAGGTTTTAAAATTCAAAAAAATTTGCTTGGCATTTAAAAAATTTTGAAAATTCAAAATTGAATGGCAAGGAACAGAGTGAATAAATAATAACTATCAAACTGTTGTATTATTGTGTGTATATATGTCATATTCTGTTGATTGTAGACTTTAATAAAAATGACACACAAAATTTGATTATTTTGGATTTATTCTATTAAACTACAATATTATACAGGTGACACAAAGAGACCTCTTTTCTCCGCATCAAGCAAGCGTGTGTGTGTGGTGTGTGTAAGGTCTCTCTCCCCAGTAAAGTACAGTATAACATAAACAAAATAAATCTAGCTTGACAGCAGTTTAGGGGAGAGTGGACTCTCCAAACTCTCTCCAAAGACAACATCTTTCCCAAAGTATAAAATAAATAAAAAATAATAAAATAAGATAAAATATATGAGATATATATATTATTGTGTTTAATGTCTTTGGAATGTTTTTTATATCATTTAGTAATAATATGACTGTCACTTTTTGGAACCTATAATCAATAAGAAATCTTTGTATTAGAATATGTGGAAATTGAATTTGTTTTACAGATTTTCACCTAACGAACAGTTTTTAAGAATTGAATTGTCATAAAATGAATATCTGTATGTAAAATATAATGCAATAATTTTAATCATAACATGTTTGTTAAAACATGAAATTTAATTCTGATTACATTAATCTTAAAAACCCTAATCCAAATAAATCTAACTAACCAAATTTCCCCTAGCGATTTTATTTTTGAAATAACTGCCAATTTAATAATTAATTAATTTATGCTACAGTGCCACCATCTGTTGGATTAATAATTAATTATCTAAATATAGGCTAAGATGGTGCCATCTATTAATTAGTAATTGAACTTTAATTTTTACTAATTTCCCGAAATTAAAAATTTGCCTTTGCCTGAAATAGAACTAGGAACTTTGGGTTATCATCCTGATGCCTTAACCAGTTACACTACTAGGACATCAGATGATTTCCGATTTCAGGATGTATATAATTTAGATATTATCAGAATTATACCGGTAGCAGCACTCTCGAACAGGCTAAACATAGCCATGGGCCCTCTTGGCAAATTCGGGCAGACAGACTTGACTGATGTCAGATAAATTTATTTGGATTGCATAATCCTCTAAGTAAATGTTGATTTTGATTCTTAAAACCTATTAAATATATTATAAAAAGAAGCAGATAAAGAAATAGTATTATTACCCTATAAACATTATTTATGTTTAAAGAAATTCCTTCATCAATCTTCATTTTGTAATGCAACAAAAAATTTAATTAATAATCAGAAATGATTTTTATTAAGATTAACACAATTCTTGAATTAATAATCAAATTCAAACTAAATTATTTAAACTAAGATGGTGCTATTTATGAATCAAAATTTTTCAGAATTAATCATTAAAAGCTCTAAAACAAAAAAAATTATATTTTATTCAACAAAAATCTTCAAACTCTCTTGCGATTAACATGTAAATATAGTTGATTTCACTTAATTTGGCTACATTGGGACTAATTTTTTTTGGCCCAATTATGTGGCTGCCCCAATTAAATGAATTAATAATAAATTCTGAAATATGTAATACGTAGGTAAAAAATAATTATTAGGTATTTATTTTAATGTTTTATTAAACCAAAATACAGAAAATATTTGTACTATAGTGAAGAAAAAAAATTGCTGGAAAGGTTTTTCTTGTTGCTGAAAGACCAGATTTCATAAATATGCAGATAGTCCTCAACTTATGACAATCTTGACTTATGACTAACTTATACTTATGATGGTGATGTCATCAATAAATTCTAATCTTGGTCAGTGCAATTGACCTGGGTTTGATTCCTGGATCCAATAATTTGATATATGGAAAATATCCTGTTTTATGTCTGATTCTTGTAGCTTTCTATTCTTTATGTTCATTAAAATAATATATAGTGTCCTAATAAAATTTAATTGTGAAAAATCTATAAATTTTTGGAATCAAACTCCATTGAAAGTTTGGGACTATCTATAATAACAAAACTGAATGATAACAAATAAGAAAACTGAAGATTTTGGCCAGTTGTACTAATTGTAAGTGGAAAGAAATGGCCTTTATTCAATGAATTGTCAGATAATGGTTTTGAAAACTGTGTGAATGAGTATCTTAAGGAAGATCTTATCATCAGTCAAAAACATTTATGGAGTAAAATTTCTCTTGATCACTGCTATTTATTTATTTATTTTTTTTATATATCTTATATCAGAAAGTGAAGAATGAATTCTCTTTATAATATAAAAAATAAATTCTCACATTTTAATATTAAGAGACAACGAATAAAATGCAATATTCTTTACCAAATGTCATATATATCATTGTCATTACAAACCAATTGAATGCTATATTCTTAGTCATATAGTGGTCATTGTCCACTCCATTTATCATAATTATTGTAGATCAGTCATTAATCATTTATATTTTACTTGAAGCTTTTGATGATAGAGATCAATATTATATTTTGGTTTACATATTTAAGATGAATTTTAAATATTAAAAAATTAGAAGAAGCATTAATACAAATGGAGAAAACATTTAATGAAATAAAAAGTTACTACCTGCAGCGTTACCCTAACCACAGGGCTAAATGAGCTATAGCCCCGTGACACTAGCTTTTTGGGACGGCAAAAGTTGAATTTGATGCCAATACCAAATTCCGCATAAATACATATTATATTATTATTGATAAACTTCTTATCACAGAAGAAAGTATGCCTATGATGACATTTACTCAAAATTTGGATTTCTGGTCAATTTGAAAAATTTAAATGAAGACACAATTAGAATGCTGCAGAGTTACGTAAAAAAATGTTGATGATCTAGAAAATAATATTATCAAAAAATGCCTTCATTTTAAACATATTTATTTATGTGAAGATAAAGAAAATATATCTACTGTGGAACTTAGTTTGACGACAACAATTGATTCAAAAATTGAGTTTACATTTCCTAATGTGGCCATAGCAATGCACATTTTTTTAAGTATTGCTGCTACAAATTGTAATGGTGAAAGATTTTTCAGCACTTAAAAGAATAATAAAATTATTTATGTTCATCTTTGGAACAGTGCAAATTAAATGATTTAAGTATTTTGTCCAAAGAGTGTGATTTATTTTATTATTTAAATAATACATGTGATGATATTAACCAGTTTGCCAAAGAAAAAACTAGGAAAATAAATATTTAAGTTATACATAAAATAAGTTACTTTTGTTTTTTTGTTTATTATAGTTTGTTTTTGTTCATGTAGGTTATTTGAAATTTGTATGAATTTTATATTTTCATGTGTTTATTGGTAATATATTGACTTTTTCTAGTTCTGAAACTTTAGTAAAACTTCACCGATCACCCCGCTCCCACTTCCCCTCCCGTGCATTTTCTTATGAAGAGGAGGGGCACATTATTTTTAATAGTCCACGGGCGCCAAATATCTTAGGACGGCACAGATTACCTGAAGTACTTTTGATTTCATCAAGCCATTTTCAACAGGATTATACATAAATTTAAGTAAATAACAGATTTTACAATTTCATACCATTGGAATTGTAAATTTTTTTGTTTTTTATTTAAATTTATGTATAATCCTGTTGAAGATGGCTTGATGAAACTGAAAATATTTCAAGTTGTACTTTTTGTTTTGTTAAATGTTTTATTCATCTGTATTAGTGCTTGTTCTTCTAGTTATTGTTCTTTATAAGGTGGATAATTGTTTTGGTATATCCAGAGCCAGATTTGCATTTTTGGGGGCCTTAGGATGAGCAAGGCTTTGGGGCCCCTAAAAATTCAAATCAGCTACATCTAATTTTAAAGACTCCTTATAACTTATAAGGAACCTTTAAAATTTTAGTTTCAATCTAGCTTCCTTATAACTTATAAGGAACTTTAAAATTTTACTTTCTATCTAGCACTTGTACCTAAAAATTCAAATCAGCTACGTTTAATTTTAAAGGCTCCTTATAATCCTAAAAATTCAAATCAGCTACATCTAATTTTAAAGGCTCCTTATAACGAAGGAACCTTTAAAATTTTACTTTCTATCTAGCACTTTAATAAAAACCTTAAAATTTTACTTTCTATCTAGCACTTTAATAAAAACCAATTTTTTTCAGCTACGTTTAATTTTAAAGGCTCCTTATAATCCTAAAAATTCAAATCAGCTACATCTAATTTTAAAGGCTCCTTATAACGAAGGAACCTTTAAAATTTTACTTTCTATCTAGCACTTTAATAAAAACTTTTAAAATTTGTCTAATTTTAAAGGCTCCTTATAACTTATAAGGAACCTTTAAAATTTTGTTTAATTTTAAAGGCTCCTTATAACTTATAAGGAACCTTTAAAATTTTACATCTATCTAGCACTTTAATAAAAACCCATTTTTTCTTATTAAAAGTTTAGATATCCAGTACTTAATAAGAAAAAATGGGTTCCCTAGAATCGCGGGGCCCTAGGACACAGCCTAGTCGGCGTAGTGGTAAATCCGGTCCTGGGTATATCTTTCAAATTGTATTAACAACATGCAGATGTATAGCATAATTGGGAATAGAATGATACTACTCCAGGCACTAGTCCAAATGGATACTAAAAGATTTTGATGATGATCTGACAAAAATTAAAATATACCACAAAAAGTAATTTCTGCTACTGTAGTTGTATAGAACTCTTTCTCTGCCAAATTGATTAATTTATAATGTGATGTGATAGATCATATATAAAATCAAATCAATTTTCTCTATAAATAGCTGCTCATAATCTTTATAATACTTATGTGCATGCTAGCTATTTCAAATTGCATAATATATTTCTATAATATATATGATTGGTTTAGGTTTTAGCAATACATAAATCACCCAAAGCAATTTTTTTATTAGTGACAGAATAAAATCTTTGTTTTTGGAGTAAATTTTATTTTATTTTTTAAATTTCAAATAAATTTTTAAAGTTTTCCTTACAAATAATTGTAAAGCAAAATTAGAAAAGTTAAAATAAATAATATGAAAAGTTGTTTAGTAAATGATTTCATTTTTAAAAATTTAATATGAATAATTTTTGAATATTTTTTATAAAATATTCTGCAAAAATGTATATAATTGGCTAAAATGTGCTGGCAGAATAAAGTTAAATTATTCAAGTCTTTCCAAAACCACTTGATTGTCTGTTTTATCTTACTAAAAGCACAAATTGCACTTATTATCTCTAAGCAACATTCTATTTTTGCTCATTTATGTAAAGATATAGTTAAACTTGAACACACGATTTTCACAAAGCAGAGGACCTTTATTTCTTTGATTACCAAATAAGTGATTAAAAAGACTCAATTTAAATAAAATTACAGAAATTTTTTTAAATTCCAAATTTGTTTAAATCTCATTTTTGTCATCCTTTTAAATAATTTGACAATATATTGTTATAGAAAATTAAAATCCATAAATGCCAAAGTACCTGTTATAGTTAAAGATAAGTATGTAATAGTAATTTATTATTTTACTGAATAATTATTACTATCAATATAACAAAATGTTTAATGTGTACAAGTTTAAAAAGTAGCTATTTTGTTGAAATGACAGCATATGGGTTGAAAATTGGATTTCTTATATTTTTTGTAGTAGTAATTAAACTGTTACTACTACTGTAATTTCATTTTTATCATTACAGAATGCTACTTGAACTTTTATCTCTCTTAATTAGTCATTTTTCATTTATGAAAATTTCTATTTTTCAGTTATAGAATTTTTAAATGCATGACGTAAAGAATACATTATGTATTTTAATCACTAGTACTCACTGTATTATTTTTTAACATATAAAAATTACGAAATTAATAAGAAAATCTTTATATTCTTCATATTATACTTTAACAAACTAACTTTTTAATTTTGTTATCAATAAAATAAAATGTAAATTGAAAACTTCAGTCAATCATAAATATTTGATCTTTAATTTTGTGCCTGTAAAGAGCAGAATTTTCCATTTACTCTCGCTCTAGTTAAGTTATAGTGTAATTCATAAATGCTTGTTATTTTGCAAAAGATTTTTTCCTCTTCACAATGTTATATTGCACTATATTTAATAGTTAGGATTAAGATTTATCCATTATTAAAGTTTTATTTAGGTTTTAACTTTATTTTTATTATATTGTATTTGATGGTTCTCTACTGTATTCTGTATTAAAAACTTTTTTAAAATTCTTATATTTACTAGAATTAATTTTTTTTAAATAGAAACTATAGAGAATTTGACAGTTAAAAAAATTTATTATATCATTGTTTTAAATAAAATATTAATAAAAATCTCTAGGTGTTAATTATTGATTTTGGCATTGTGCGTATTTAACCCATTAGTAGTTGCATAGGATATAAATCATGTAAATAAACCCCCCCAGCTTATTTAAATCTTTGTCATTTTTTATTATAATGTGCTGAAATCACATATCTTATAATTATTAATTATTGGATATTTATACAGGCATACCTCTCTATTGCAGCAGTTACATTCCATACCACTACTATATAGCAAATTTTGCCATAAAGCAAATCACAGCATTTTTTTCATTTGCATATAAAAGGCTAAAAACATATTTGCACTATTATTCATTCATTGAATTCACAACAATTCTAGCCCTAAAAAATCTCAACTGGATGACCATATGGTAGAGCATTCACCTATTACGTTAGAGGACTGGCTTTGATTCTGGGTCTCATACTTCTAGTTTTTCAGAAAGCTCCAGGCCTGGGCCATCATGTATTAATTTCTGTTATATAAAGCTATTCTAAAATTACAAACAATTTTTAATTTATAATTTTATTTTCCTGCCATAGTGCTTATAGTAGTGGAGTCTAAATAAAAACATGGAATATAATTGAAAAGCACCATTAGCAAAGTATGGTATGTCTATTTATAAGCATAGTCTTAGATCAGATCTCGGATTGACAAGACAATCTTGTCAATTTGAGATTGTCCCCTTCTTTTCCTCTAGTGGCTTACCACACTTTCTTTTGGCAGGAATGTTTTATCTTTTCTTATACTTCTCTATACTGTTCTCACTTCTTTCTTCTATTTCTAGAACCTATGAATGTCCTCTGTCTCCTTTCATTTCAACGTCAACCTGAGATTACTCACTAACTCTTACTATTACTTTGATCTATATATAGATTGTTAAATTGTTGTAGGGGTGAAAATTACTCGCTTTTAAACTCTTTCTTATTACTTGTATTTTTTGTTTTTATATCCAAGTAAAAGTAAATAATAGTACTGTTTTATAGGTGAAAATAATTACTGTAAATAATGTTTAAAATGAATAAAAAAAAACTGGTTTTGTTGACAGAGAACTGAGAAATTTATTTGACATGTAGCTTAAATAAAAAAATTATCAGCAACTATGTTGTTTGATATTGAAATGATATAAAAGAAAATGCAGAAAAATCGGAAGTGTTTTGTATTGGAGAAATTCCGAATAAAATAACTATTCTAAATAAAATATTAATATTAAAAATACAGTAAAACCTCGATTTTACGGACTATAGGGGGCAAGACTAGTCCTTAAAATCGGAAAGTCCATAAAATCGAAGTAACGTTTCTTTATAAACATTAATTAGCATTTTCAACATACCTGTACTAATTATGTGACTTATGCCTGCTGTACTAATTAATGTGACTTATGCCTAAAAACTGTATTATTTTACATGAGTATTTAAAAATTAAATTAAATTATTACATACATGTATATTAAATTTAGGTAAGTTGTTAGAATATTACCTGTATACATATATATTAAATTTAGGTAAGTTGTTAAAATAAAAATGACGCACAGGTATATTAAATTTATGGTAAGTTGTTAAAATAAAAATGACGCATTTGCAATATAAGAGAGTGTTATCCACCAGTGCAGATAAGAAATGCTAGATGTAGCTATACTATATACAGTTTATACAGTGCACATAAGAAATGCTAGATGTAGCTATACTATAGACACAGTTTATGCAAATATTGTATAATGTAGCTATACTGTAGACAGTTTATGCAAATATTGTATTAATATTATTTATTTTATTAGGATGGTGTCCGTAAAATCCGAAGTCCATAAAATCGAGGTTTTACTGTGTACTATGGACAGTTTATGCAAATATTGTATTAATATTATTTATTTTATTTTTTGGGATCGTGTCCGTAAAATCGAGGTTTTACTGTAATGTAAAAGTGTGTGTGTTTTCTGTCCGATAAAATTGAGGTTTTACTGTATTTTCGAAGTATGTTTTTATTAAACATTTATTATTTATTTTATTTTTTGGGATGGTGTCCGTAAAATCGAGGTTTTATATAAATATTATTTCTGTAAAAAATTATCAACAAATATTTTTATTGGTATAGATTGAAAAATAAACTAGCAATCTTTTGTTTTTGCTTTGAATTCTTTTTATCTGTTCTTACCAATCTTTACAGATTTGTATTTTTCTGCTAGCATTGAAATGAGCAAAGTATAGTTTTCACAAAAATAAAATTCACAAATAATAACATATCAAGTGGTATAATGTTTTTGGTACTTTTGTATCATCTTTAGTACACCAAAAACTATTATTATTATTTACAATGCTACATATCTATTCTAGAATAAATAATTCAAATTTCAAATTATAATCAATAATAGAATTTATAAATTTAAATTATAAAATATTTATAGATCATACGTTATGCATTACTATGGTTACAAAAATACTAAAATTTCAATGTATGTATTTTATAGTTCTTGTGTAAATTTTACTTAGTTTTAATGCTTAATTTGAAAAAAAACTTTTAAAAATCAAAGTTCTTCATTTATAGCTAGGTGCCATGCTTTTGACATATTCTCTGTCAATTGTTCATTAATAATATTGCCCTGCTTTGTTTATCTCAATATTTATATTGTTTCATTGTTGATTTTCTGATTTTGTATCACACCTTTATGACCTTTCTTTCCAATTTATTTTTGTTTTCTTCATAAGCTAATTTCGTTAATGTCGTTGTCGATTTACCTTTCTTGACATCATTCTTGTTCCGCTAGTCTATCATGCTGATTATTCCAAAAATCACCTCTATATAGAATTGTTCTGTGTTGTTGCAGTTGTTTGTTACCACTCCTTATGCTTGCTTAGTTTTTTTGGCACAGTATTGATGTGCTTCATCTAGATATCATTTACCATGCTAGAGCAACATTATCTAAACTGCTCTGTGTCATGATCTGACTTTTCCATTTTAGATGTATAGTTTTGAGTCTGCACATCTTATTAAAAATTCGTCTCAACTTAGATGCTGGCTCTGCACAATTCATAATGACTAATGTAAACTTCTTACTTTAGTTAATAAAAACACAACTGTATTATAACTGAGGCAGGCTATGTGGATAGCCGAAAACGTTTTTGATTAAATGATTTTTCTTACTATTTGGCTTTTGAGTTGTGTTTTTATAGTTTTGAGTGTTCCCAAATCCAATAATAACCTACCAAATCATATCAAATAATGCATTAAATCTAAAATAACACTAACATATAGTAAAAGCAAGAATATGATATATAAATATGTAGCCTATATAAAGTAGAAATAATGTATGTGCATTGTAATTTCAATTATGATGCCATTTATATTTTTAGTTAAGCTGTCATATTGCACATAGGATATACTGTGTGGATGGCAGCAATTTTAGATTACCTCATAGATTGGTCAATATCCATAATAGGGTCAACCAAAAGAAGGTTGAAAGATGGGGTTCAACGGGTTATAATTGAACCTGGATACTATTACAAGATGGGAAGCTATTGCTTTACCACATGGCCATCTGGCTGACTTCTTTTTCTTACCTGGATTTTCAGATTTCTTTTTTTAATCAAAAGAAATCCTTTTCAGATTTCTTTTCAGTTAGCAAAAGCAGGTACTAATGTAGATATTTTGTAAAAGCTAAATGATATTAAATGAACTTTTGTAAAACTAGTATACTTGTATATCTCAAATCACCTAGAAGAATCAATAAAGATGTAAATTAATAAAAAAAAATGCATACAATACAATCATACCCTTTGTCATTTGTTAGCATATTTAAAGCAAAAATCCTGCATTCTTACTATTTTTTTAATAAATTTATTCTTAGATATTCTTATAATAGCTAATCACGTCATTATTTTCATATATAACATAAATGTGTTTAATATGATGATATATTGTATATGAGATCAGTATTTATAATGATTAGCTAAGTACTTATTTAAAAAAAAAATTCATTCGAAAATAATAATATACTTCTATATCAGAAGTTATATGCCACAAAGATAAGTTTTACATAAGCTAAACCTAAGATGAAACTTGAATCATTCAAAGGAGAACAACTAATAAATCAAGTTCACCAAAGGACTACAATTCAAATCAGTGCTTTTTTCATAAGATGTAAGATTATGAAGGTTTATGGCATTCCTCCATTCATACTGAGTGATGTTATTTTTCTAACACTTGATAGGTGATTTGTCTTAATTTCTATTTTATTTTATTATCATTATTAAGGTGACCAACTATTTTTGGCACAAAAGGAGTACGCCGCCCGCCCGAGATTTCCCCTCAAAACTGCCCGAATATTTCTGAATCGAGAGCCGAATGACCTTTTTTTAGGTCTCATATTTTGTGTGACGTGAAATGAAGACAACCAATAATCGGTTGTCTTCATTTTTCATTGGACATGGTGATTGGGTTTGTGGAAAAAAACTGAATCTTCTTCAATCGACTATATTTATTTTTAAAAGAATATGAAAATGAATGTAATTCTAATATTTTAAATTTATATGGCTTAATTATTGAAATCATATTTTTGTGTTGTATGAATTTTCCTGGATAATTCTGAATTTTCTTCCAATAGCACGCACATGTCAGAACAACTTGCATCCCCATGTTGAATTTAACCGTTAAAACTGCAGCTAGGCGTCTTTATAGATAGTTACGATTTTTCACTGCTCCAGTAATCATTAACAAGAGAAAATACTCTCTCTACAGCTGCATTAGTGCCGGGGCAACATAGTGCACATTCAATCAATAATTTTAAGTTAATGTATAATAATTGATATAGTTTTTATGTTTTTAGGAGTACAAAGGTGTACAAAATAATGCAATGGAGTACAAAAGGAGTACAGGTTTTAAAAAGAGTACGGTTCACAAAAAAAGGAGTACAAAACTCCCTAAAGGAGTACGTTTGGTCATCTTATCATTATAAACATATTAATATGAAATGTCTTATAAAAAAAATTTAGAATATTACTACATCATAGATTTGAAAATTATTACTAGTTATTGACAGTATACACAATAAGTAGTTAAAAAATAATTGTAAAATGCAAACCCAAGTTGTCCTGCTGATAACAGCAGTACTTAAATTAATTTGATGTTAGCTAGAAGGAACTTTAATGGGACATTGTAAAACTGGGCCTAAATGTTACAAATATATGACAATAACAATGAGAGTTCATGTTTGAAGGCTACTTATTGGTAGTCTTGATTTGACTTTATTAATTTTGTTTTTCCTAGTTATATGTCCCTTATAAAAACTTTATTTTTTGGAGATTTCATGTAATTAAAATAACTTTCTATTCTAGAATGGAAAAAAATGGTATATAAATTACTTTTGTCTATCACATATCTCATATCAATATTATCTAATTTAAATAAAACATGTATATCTTATTGGGATCCATTGAGTGATTAGGCCTATTGAAAACAAATTCAGATTATTATTATTAAATGAAAGAAGTTACAGGTTTAAGATTTAATAGGCTATTATTGCCTGGCTCATTCAGTTTCTGCCTTCCTTCAAAGAAAGTATAATGACTAAAATTAGTAATAATAAAGTACACCGATGGAAAGCATCATAAATCTTGATTTTATTAAATATAAGTACTGATTTTTGCTTTTTTAAAAAAATCACAGGTATCCCTTGGTTAATGAATTTTTGATTTAACAGGATAAATCTATACTATTTTTTCATTTTACAAGAAAAGCTATTATATCAGTCAGTTATTCACTCTAATTATTTAAATCAATGATTTTTTTTTTTTTTTTTTTGCAAACTTCCATGCAGTTGGCCTGGGTTCTATTCCCGCTAGTTCTATTTTTTTTTTTTTTTTTGTTTATTTTCTTCACTGATTGTGTAAGACATCGAATTTGCTTTGTGTATCATTGATTTTAAGACAAAGTTGGCTTCCGTTTTCATTAGAGAATCTGGTAGCAAATCTGATGCTTGGCATATACCTATAATATGAGTATTCTTAATGTATTTACTGCATTTTTTTCAAAAGTTTTCAAATATATAACACTATTTGACTTAGAATAATGTGTAATCATTGTTTTATAAAGTGCAAAAATCTCTGATACATTTTTTTTTATCTGTATATAAATTTAAATAATAAATATATATTTTTTGTTCTGTTGGAATATGTTAAATCTAATCAATTTAATGATCTGTTTTGTGCCTATTAGTTTCATTGAAACATTACCGTAATAAAATCTATAATTAATAAATTTTAAATAAATATGAAAATTAAAAACATCAATATTAACTTCCAAAATATTGAATTTAGCAAAATGAAGATCTTTTTTAGAATTCAAGATAAATGTTTGACGAAAATTTGAAATTTTTAACTAATTAATAAAACCACAATGATTGGTGTTATTAGATTCAAGTTCAAACATCATTTGGTACTTAACAGTCAAATGGCAAGAAATAGGCTGAATAGTTAATATCTATCATAAATTATTGTATGGGTAGTATACATAATTAGTATACATAATTATATTTATATTAATGTTTTCAAAATGCATTAACATCAATAGGTAAAATGGTGGTGACTTTCTGATATTCAAGAACTAATTAAAAATTTTATATTGAAATTAATAGATAAGTTTTTGAATTTAGGAATAATTTATGAATTTTCACTTAATGAACAGTTTTTAAAATTCCAATAATCTTTGTAAACTGAGAGATAGCCTATTCTGTACTATATTTTATCAAACAATTATATTTCTGTGTTTTAATCAGTTTATCTTTTATGATTTATTGATTTCATTTTATTTTTTAAGTAAGGCCTGAAATTCAGATTGAATGAAATGTATTAAATAATAAGTTAATAAATAATTAATTTAATGAATTATTTAAATTTGAGAATAATTTTTATAAGATATGTTATTTTTAATACTTTTACCAATCTGGTCTTACTTGGAATAAGAGGTGTGCAATTTCATAGAATATATTGAATTTACATGTCATTATACTTACCAAGTTCCTCTGATAAACATGGGTAAGGACTTTCTTCCATGGACTCTGTAATTATAGTTTAAGATAACTATTGCCATCTGGTAGAAAATTTTTTAAAATTAATTATTTTAATAAATTTTTTCTGAATAGAAAAAATTCAAAATTGAGAAATGTGGAAAATTGCAATATAATATTGTTTAAGCAATTTTTTAATAGTATTAATTTGCTAATTAGATAAAAATAAACAAAATAATAACAATAATAACAAAATAATTATCAGCATATGTATTCTATCATGTAGAATTTTAAAAAATGATATTGATAATTGCTTGGAAATTATTATTATTATTATTATTTTTAAATTATTGATGACTAAGAGTTCATGAATAATAATAATAACCTATTATATTTTGTTAGGTAATTCAAGACTATTATGTCACTATAGATTAATAAAAAAAATTAATAAAATACGATGATTGTCCGAATCATTGCTGCCCAAAAATAAAATTACAATATCTATTTTTAGTGCACTGATTGCTATGAAGAAGTATTATTCTTGCTGCTTAATCATTCATTTCGATTATTTATTCTAAGATTTATATGGTATGGCATAGTAGTAGTAATAATTTATCAATAAAGGAGTTAAAAATCAGGTATTTGCTTTAGTACTATGTGGACATTTTGATTATTATTTGATTATTATTCTTGCTGCTTAATCATTCATTTCGATTATAATAACTCATACTTTAAAATACAGTATAACAATCTTGTGTACAATAATTTAATTGTAGGCTTAATTACGTTTTTTGTATAAACCAGATATTTTCAGTTATGTTTGATTAATTGAACAGCATTATTTCCAGTTAGTTTAGATAATTGTTGCTCTACTAAAATATAAAAATTAAACAGAAAAACAGCTTTTACACAGGAAAGTTTTATTTTGAACATTAATGTTTTTAGTCTTCCATAAGGCATCATACACTTATCCATACGTTTCAAAATAAAACTTTCTATGCAGAGCTAGTTTTTTTGTATAACTTATCATATCAGGAAGAAGGACAATGAATTAAAACAATTCAGTTGAGACTGTTTTTTAAAAAACATCTTTTTTAGCATAAAAGCATAATTATATCTCCAGATAATGATTAAAAAGAATTATTTTTTGAAGTCAATTGAACCACAAACGTAGCCTATGTTCTTCAATTGACTTCAAGAATATTAATAGTGGGATGAATCATTATATAATTATTTTTTGTATAATATTGAAAATATCAAAATGTTTTTTACTATTATCATATGTTGCTGTCTTCAAAGTGAAAAATTTTGTGATGTAATTTTTATTTTTATTACTTTAATTCAAATCAAATTCATTTAACATATATTTTTTTATTGTTGTTTAATATTTTCATATACAATAGAATTATTGAATAGGAAGAAGAATATTTAAATATGGGTAGTTTATTAATTAGGGAAATTTCCACGATTTTTTAATGTAAAATTAGAATTGTCACAATATAAGATGTCATCTCTCTACATTTCATCTAAATCAGAATTTGATCAATTTATTTTGAAGAATAGATCCTGCCTGAAGATTTGAGCCAAACTTATGAGCAATATATATATATATATATATAAGATTTAATGAATATATATTGTTGATACCAAGTATGAAAATGTTGGGAAAAAAGCTTCGCAGGAATCTAATTTAGCTCTATATTTCCCATAGGCACAATGGTTCACTATTTGCTAATTCAGTAATCTCGAAGAATTTACAGAATGTAACTACCGCGAATAGTGAGAATTGACTGTAATTATTTTATTGTAATCAACTGTTTTGCTATTATTATTATTATCTATATGTTATTTTTTGTATTTACCAATATAACTTATAGATAATAAATCAATAGAAAAATCTAATTGTAAAGATTAAAAATTAAATCATACTGAGATTTATAATTTGTTGTTTATTTTCAAATATTGAAAGCATTAAAATTCATTAATATATTAGGAAGAAAATAAGATTAATCAAAATTTGAAAAATACCAAATTTTTCAAGAAATCCTCTGTAATAATTGTAAATTATTAAACTCAAATTTAAGAATTCTAGCACTAATAGCAGTATAGTAAAACACTTTTATTACAGGAAATTTACAAATGTTTTCGGCTTTTTACATCATCATCAGGTAACATTCCATTCGAACTCAGTTTGATTCAGAACGAAAAACGCAGCTACTAAGGCAACCAATTGTTTTGTACATAGATGTTTAAAATAACATTTAGAATATATAGTAAATAAAACAAATTAAATTGTAAACAGCTAAAAGAAAATAATATAATCAATAAAATAAAAACCATACATCAAAAATATTAATATAACTTGTAAAAATAGCGTAATTAACTATTAAAAGTTACAGTAAAGCCGTCTGTATTGGTTCTGTTTTTCATTTGCTATGGCATATTTCCATGCCTGGGAGGATTCCCAAACTAACTTATCATTTATTAAGTTTTCTTCAGTTCTTCTCTTTATTATTTCCAGGGACTCCGTAATGGTTGGTTGGGTTCATGGTTTTAAGTGGTTTAATTATTTGGGTTTCTTCCCACAATATGTTCAAATCTCTATTAAAGGCCTCCACCACCAGAGAGGTGGTTGGTTTTGCCTGAGTTTAACTATTACAGAGTAATTGTTAAATTCAGGCAAAATGGAACCAATATAGACTGCTTTAGTGTTACTTTTAATAGTTAATTATGCTATTTTTACAAGTTATATTAATATTTTTGATGTATAACTTTTTTTTATTTTATTGATTATATTATTTTCTCTTAGCTGTTTACAATTTAATTTGTTTTATTTACTATATATTCTAAATGTTATTTTGAACATCTATGTACAAAACAATTGGTTGCCTTAGTAACTGCGTTTTTCGTTCTGAATCAAACTGAGTTCGAATGGAATGTTACCTGATGATGATGTAAAAAGCCGAAAACATTTGTAAATTTCCTGTAATAAATTACAAACTAATCGTTTGAGATTTACATATATAATTCGATAGTTGTATTTGGGTGGGGATATTATATTCAACTGTCTGCAACGATAAGCGAATATAGCAAATTCGAAATCCGTTTATATACAAAGGGAACATCGTGAATATACGTAGGATTATATTCATAATCGTTGCATTGAACGTTATAGGTGGAATGAAAAGCCATCATTCAGTTTTTTTCTTGTTGTATCCCAAAAACACTAACAGATATTATTACGCACGCAACGCGCCCTCCCTCGTCAGGGGCTGTGCAGGGATGGAGGTCATCCATATATACCGCATACTCACTCAATATAAGTTTATTTTACATGTTTGCTTCAAGAACTTTATCAACAATTTAATAACCTGTCTTTATTGGGCTTTCTTGCACGAATTCGTTAAGCCGCCAGAAGCCAGCATTGCGGGCTGCTTAGCCTCAGTAAATTTCATCCTACATTTTCTGCGGATCTGTCTTTACGAATCAATTGAAATTGTAGGTGTATAGAAGAGACACTTAGCAATAGTAAGAGAGGAGTTCGGGCCTCTTAACCAATACAGATACAAATCGGCGACCTGTTAACTTATTCAAATGCTCCGAGTGGCACTAGAAAACCATTGTAAATAATTAAAAACACAACTATCAGGTTTTATAATGGTCAATATGGGTAAAATTTCGACATAATAAAATGTTTAAAATGAGTATTGATTAATAATAATCAGAATTGAATCTTTGAAATCATACTTCCAACATATTGAACCATGGACACCAATATTGCAGATTCCCTTATTTGTGAGGAGAAGTTATGAATGTTTGTCAATCTGACACTTAAGTAGAAGGGATATAATTGTATGTGTGTTTGAATTTCGCGAGAAATGATCATATTTCCAATTATTACAGTTATAAATTACCATATTTCTTTTTTATACAAAATAACTAAAACATCTGTAATATTATCATATTTCTTTTTTATACAAAATAACTAAAACATCTGTAATGATATACTTGTATTTAAACTGTTTTCAAATATTACTTTCTTAATAAATATGTTTGGTTTCAATCTATCTGTTACCTTATCATAAAAAATAATGCTGCGAGTGATAATACTTTAGAGTGATCAGTCTTGCCAATTTACCTCCCATGCTTTGCGTAACCCATCTCCCCTACATTGAATGCATGTGGGACACGTCTAACGTACTCAATGTAGGCAGCACGGTATGTGGATTGGAAACTGTAGCCAATCATGATTTCCGGTTTCCAGCGCCTAGTTGAATTTGTGACAAACTTTTTGGCCGGAGCTGTACCTCTTACTTTTTTTTATGTTATTTTATATATTGGTTATACATACAATATTGGATATACATGTAAAGTTGAATTTATAAAAGAAAAATTAGAAGAAATATATTCTCTCTCTCTGGAAATGTTGAGTTGTACACACAAATTAATTTTATTTGGATTTAAAAATTCATTGCCAAGTTAGGATAGGTGGTATAATTTTCTTGATTTTGATAATTGTCTGTATTCGGTGATTTTATGTAGTTATGTTGTAATGAATTATTCATCTGATTTCTTGTTAATTGCTATATTTATTTTGTCATTTAACATGCTTATGTTAAATGTTTTTGGCTAATCTAATATATCCTTGCTAAATATATAAAATTTTTTTATATTTTAATTATATGAATGTGGTTTACAGTAATACTCTGTTCTTCTAACTTTCCTGATTCCTGAGTGCACTTAGTCATATGCCATTAATAATATCACATTCTGAATTTATGAAGTTGACCATCTGATAAGTTAAAATATTGAACCCAATTGTGATATTCACAAAGTTATAATTTAATCATTACATATAAATTATTATTTTTAAATAATTAGTTAAATATATAAACAACTTATTTAAAAATTTTATAGACAGCCTAATTAATCATATTCACCTTTGCTAATTCATTTTCTATTACATCACTTCTCATTTGTGCAGCATCAAGTTGGGTATAAAACCTTGCTCCAATCATTGGCATAATATCATTTATGCTTCGAGCACGTGTTTGAGTTGACAATAAATACCTTTTAAATGAACAAATAAGATAATGATTATTGTATTTTATTATTATTATTATTATTATTATTATTATTATTATTATACAATATCTGTACTATTAAAATATTATAAATTTTACTATTTATGATACAGCTATATTTTATACAAGATTATTTAATTTTTCTATTAAAAACAATTTCTTTTAATTTTATTACATATTTTATACAACTTATTTTTAGAGCTATTGCAATTATTTTACTAATTAAAAATGCATGACATCATATGAATTATAAAAATCTGAATTATGTGAATATTTTAAATGTAATTTTAAATTATTTATAAAAGTAACAACAAGCATAATATTAACTCTTTGCAATTTTTTTAAAGATAAAATTGTAAAACTATGCTGTAATTATATTTATTAAAAGCTTCACTTAAAATTGTTAGACTTATCAGAGAATAAATTTCTCATCAAATATGCAAGCTATAGGTATAAACATGAATAATATAATTTTATGGCTTTAAGATACAGATTTTTAATAAATGAAAAAATTTTTTATAATTTATTTTAATATGATAAACAAAAGATTATTTACACAAATATTTTTTCTCATGACTGATTTTATTTATGATATCATGATATTCAGTATCTCAAACAGAATATTTCAATATATAGTATTTGAAATTGAATAATAAATAATAGAATTTTTAATTCAATATAGGATACCATACATTAATATTTGGCAAATTAACCCAATTCATTCTGTAACATATTTTTTTATGATTTCTGTAAACAACACTTTTAGACTTATTTGTGATTTTTGTAAATAGCATCTATTATATAAATTCAAGCCAACTACCAAGAAATAAGTTTTTTTTATCATCAGAAAAACGTTTTTGACCTTAATCATAGATCAAATTCAGTTTATAAATGAATTCTGATTTAGAATGGAATAATGTGCATAATACATTGAATTTGAATTAATATGGGTCAGTGCTTCTCCAAGTGTGGGTCGCGTAACTAAATTTGGGGGCCGCAGAAATTTTAACCAATATTTTAATTCATATTCCTAGTTCATATACCTCTATACCCAGGGTTGCGAAAATATTTGCTCGGGTAAAAGGAGTCGCCAAATGAAAAAGTTTGAGAAGCGCTGATATAGGCAATGTAGTAAACTACAAAATAATAAAATAAAATTGCTTATTTTAATCAAATTCAATATATTTGAATGTATGCACAATATTCTTGTCCAAATTGGAATTCTTTTGTAAACTGATGTTGATTTACAATTAAGATCAAAAAACATATTTTAGTAATAAATAAGACTTATTTCTTGCTAGATGGCTTGATTTTTGTATATTTTTGTAATACAGGATTATGATATTATAGCATCTACTATTTGTCATTATGTATTTTCATTCACAATTTTTCATCCACATGTATCAACTCTATTTCTTTTGAATACTTTTTGTATAATTTTAAAAATTTGAATTCTTTGCAGAAACTTGTGCAAATTTAATCATCATCTGAATCAGATTATTATACAGCTCCTGAAAATCTGCATTTGATATAACATAATTTTTATAAAAGCATATAAGTATAGACTTGAGAATGTTCAATTAGGGAAAATTATTGATGATAATCATAAATATAATTTCTTGAAGTTTTTACAAAAAAAAGTAAAAATCAGAAAATTCCAATTCTGAATTTTCTTCATATTTATAGATTTTTGAAAGTTCTTATATTCCTTCAAAAAGTATAAATACTAAACTTAAAATATTAACTATTAAATGTTAAAAATAATAAAAAAAAGGAATAGTCATTTTTTTTAAAAGATAATTATACTTTTGATTTCTAAATTAAAACATTATATATGGATTGCAAAGAATTAATTTATTTAGTGAAATATTAAATATAATTATTATTAAAATTTTTAAGTCTCACTAAACGAATTTGCGCTATTCGAAGTCATGCTAATCGAGGCCTATCTGTATTTAATATCAAATAAAACTGAAAATTTAACTGATAATGTTCTAATCTCACTTGTAGGACATTGTCAGCTGCAATTGTAAATTTAGTCTATATAAACAAAGTTTATAAAACAGCACTTTCTGCAGTAACACTTTGTGTGCTGTTTTATGGACTTTATTTATTTAATATTCAACGAATGCAGTAGTCTAAATAGTTTTTAGTCTAAAGTACAGTATGATATTCTTCAATACAATAGAACATAACATTATTTTTTAAATTATAAAATATTCTGTTTTAATATTTTAAACATAATATTTCAATTAGTTGAGAGTACTAAAGTTAGAGCATTCATGTATAGAAAATATTCCTTTCAAAATTTGAATTTTTGTAAAAATGTATTTTCTGAGGCCATGTAAATTAATGCATACATATAAAATAGGGGTTCCCAAACTTTTTTGGAAAAGAGCCTCATAAAAAATTTTGTAATGAATGGTGGGCTGGATTTAGATTGAGGATTTTTATAATTTAGATGAAAATTTGTTTTCAAAAAATGCTAATGAACTGGAATTAATTGTGAACAGTTCACATTGTTTTACAATCATACTAGTTTTTGCCTGATTTTGACACACAACTTGTTTTAAAATGGATAAGTCATGCTTAATTAGGTCACTATAGCAGTTTTATTTTAATTTCAAAAGAAAATTATCTGTAATTAATAAAATAATAATTATTTTGTGTTTTATGTCTTATTTCAACATGGATGTTGGAAACATTGAAAAATCATATAAAAATCATTCATTTTATTGAAATTTTAAATTTTATTTTGTGTTTTATGTCTTATTTCAACATGTTGGATGTTGGAAACATTGAAAAATCATATAAAAATCATTCATTTTATTGAAATTTTAAATAATTTTAACATTATGAATGCTGCAATATTGTGGCATAGATAATGTCATTGAAATATAAAAACAAAAATATTTCTTTGCTAATGTACTTAGTGATCCTCTAGCATAGTAACTGGTATGTAATATACAAAATGATAGCATTTTGCAATCCCTGAAGCAATTGCAATCTCATTTTGCAATGAAGTATTTTTCAGAATTATGATGTTTGAATGGCATTTATTAAATTTAGGAAATAAATATTAAGTATACAGTAGAGCATCGATTATTCAAACATCGATTAACTGAAACGTTGCTTATCCGAACATAATTTTCAATTGTGATGTGCAACAGGACTCTGCCAATACTCCCACCCTACAATGTGTAGGGTGGGAGAATGTAAGCTTCTGTTATGTGCTGAGACTGTATACAAAACAATCAACAATTAAACTACTGTGTATATACACTGACGGAAAAAAAAATCCCAACACCAAGAATGATTTTGATTACTAGTAATTAAAGTATTTAACTAATTTTTATCATTATAAAAATACTATGTTTATTATTATATTATTTGAAAGTAGAATAAATAATGGAAAATAACAAATCTGTTTCTGTGATTTACAAAAAGATCTTTAAATCATGGATATATTCATTAATATGTAAAGAAATTTAGTTTCCTAAAAAATGGATATTATTGAGTTAGAATTATATAAGAAAATATAGAAAGATATTTAATAAAGTTGAATCCAAGCTTTAAATAGTAACTTTTTCATATTTCTATTTTAACAATTCTAAGACTGCAAATATTAAATCAGTAAAATAATTGATAAATAACATCATCAAATAACTAATATAATTAATTAGCTATATAAAAATGCATAAAGTAACACTAGAGGCTTCATAAAAGAATAAGAAATATAGACATTTTGTTTAAATTATTCTTCAAATACACAGAGAACAAAATCAACTGACAATCAGACTTAATATTTAGTGAAAAAATTTCATATTTATAATTTCAATACATAACAAATATGGAGAAAAACAACTTGCTTAATACTAAATATAAGTCCATACAGCTCTATTAGCAAGTATTACAAGAATTTTTATTACGGTATAACATTTTTATGTTGTTCCATTAAGAATCTTATCTTTGTAAAGGAATGGTACTGAAGAGGGACCAGTAGTAGGTCCGAAAACGTTATACTGTAATAAAAATTCTTTTAATACTTGCTAATAGAGCTGTATGGACTTATATTTAATTTCAATACATTTATGTTCTTGGATTATACTAGCCTACAAAATAAAACTTTTTTTTTTTGTTTTTGCTTTTTGTTATTTTTGAGTTTTTCTTTTAGTATTTTAGTTGATAATTACAAATCTAATATTGAAAATTTATCATCATTCAGTTTTTTAAATACACTACCTTAAAATGCAGTAAAATGAAATAATTTATATATAGGGTAACTTTGATATGTTTTGTATCTGCCTAATTAACTTTTTGTTGAATATGTGCTTCAAAAATGTTTAATTTTTGAATGTTGCCTCGAGTCCAGCTCAGAAAGCTCTAGAAAATAATAAAATATTAAATGAATTATAATTTATTTTGTAAAGTTTTCTCAATCTGAAACAAGGAGGCATCTAATTATAACAGTGCCCAATTAGTTTTGTAAATTTTCTAATTTGTTAAGTAATATTGTTATGTAGAAAATCTAAGCAGACTTTTTAAACAATGTTCTTTTCATTACATTTAAATTATATGATGTGTTTTTAAATGTTTAAAGTTTGTTTTTTATTTAATATTTTGTGAAACTGTATTAATGAACTTAATTAATTTAATTATATTTGTGACGAATTGGTGTTGATATTTCATAAAATAGGAGATTAAGATAAATAACAGATGTAAGCTTTATATATGTAATAAATCTTCAATTACTATTCAGCCATACAGGAAGAAAGATAAATGAAAATCAATGCCATCTGTAGTTCTAATAATATGGAAGGAATCAAAAGATCATCCATACATTATTATTTTTCTTGACTTCTTAGTATTCTTTAAAATGAAGAGAGTCTCATTGTTTTCTATCCATGCATTTAAAAATTAGAGTAAATTTTTTTATCTATATAAAATTTCTTATTTAATCTTAGACATTGATCATGTGCAAGACATTAGTTAGTAGTGTACTTGAAAGATGACATTGTAAATATAAAGAAGTTTATGATTTTGTCAGAATGAAGACTAATTACATTAGACAGTTCATTTTTATCACGAGTGTCAAAAGGATTCATTTTCAATACAATGTTATAAGAGTTTAAAAAAGGATTTTTTAAACAAGCAATTGATGCAACAAAAAATATATGTGATGTTTATGGAAATAATGCATTATCTGTGTGAAGTTCTCAAAAGTAGTTTAAAAAATTTTGAAAAGGAAATTTAAGCCTGGCAGATGAACCATGCTTGGGACATCCTTCTGTCATTGATGACCTTGACATCTTGCAAGGATTACAAATCCTTGATTAACAACAAGGAATTTGTTAAGATACTTAATGTATCAAAACAACCATTGATGACCACTTAAAATCAATGGGATGAGTCAGTAAGTATGATGTCTGGGTTTCACATGAATTGTCTGAAAAAAATTGAATGGATTGTGTTGCAGTATGTGTTTCTCTGCTTGATCATTTTAAGTTTGGGCTATTTTTGGAAAGAATAGTAATTAGAGATGAAAAATGGATATTTACAATCACTATTTTTTCTTTCTATGTAGAAAGAAAAAAATAGTGATCTAAACAAAATTTGCCTTTACTTTCAATGCCAAAACCAAATCTTCATTGAAAAAAAAAAAAAATCAGTCAGTGTTTGGTGGATTTTAAAGGAAAAATTTATTATGAATGACTAAAACACAATGAAACTTTTTTTTTTAATATAAGCTAAAAAACTGCTTCAACTCTTATTATTAATTATTTAAGTACTAAACTAAAGTGAAAAAGCACATTAAGCAGTTGAGAATAACATTAGAATCTTTTTAATAATAATACAAACGTTTTCGGCTTATTACAGCCATCACAGGTATCTTTGACAAATAAAAATGTTCTAGAACGATCATTCGTTCAAAAAAGTTTTATTCCATCAGAGTTTTTAAATCTGAACAAATTACGTCATTATGGGATGGTGTTAAAATGTACATTAAGAGCATGCTAAGAAATTACAACACATATCTTTTAACAAACAATACGAGGATGTTAGACAATGTATTAACATAATATTATTACATAACACAGGGAATCTAATATATTATAAGTTAAAGAAATAATGTGAATATAGATATTGAAAATATGGATTACGATTTACTTCTTGACTGCAAATTCCCAGGCTTTAGAAACACCTATCATTTTTTCATTCAACAGACTTTCGTTGTCTTCTCTTCGTAATATTTCTAATGTTTCAGTTAGATACTTATGTTCTTCTTTGCTTACGTGTCTCACTATCTTGGCTTTGTTCCAGAAAACTTCGAAGTTACTGGCGTATGCTTCATTTGCAAGTGCCATGGTTAACTTCACTTTTTTTGCATTTGCACTTTCACATTATTTCTTTAACTTATAATATATTAGATTCCCTGTGTTGTTATGTAGTAATATTATGTTAATGCATTGTCTAACATCCTCGTATTATTTGTTAAAAGATATGTGTTGTAATTTCTTAGCATGCTCTTAATGTACATTTTAACACCATCCCGTAATGACGTAATGTATTACGATGTTGCTTGTAATTTGTTCAGATTTAAAAACTCTGATGCAACAAAAAACGTTTTTTGAACGAACGATCATTCTAGAACATTTTTATTTGTCAAAGATACCTGATGATGGCTATAATAAGCTGAAAATGTATTATTATTAAAAAAGTTAATTATGTTATTAAAAAAGTTTATTAAGTTATTATTAATGACTGTAATAAGCTGAAAATGTTTGTATTATTATTAAAAAAGTTAATTATGTTATTAAAAAAGTTTATTAAGTTATTATTATTAAAATTTTTTTTTTTTATTATTGCATTAAAAAAGATTCTGTTATTCTCAACTGCTTAATGTACTTTTTCACTTTAGTTTAGTACTTAGATAATTAACACAATGAAACTATTAATGCAAACAAATACTGTGGTCAACTTGCCAATTTAAAAGAGCAAATAGAAAAGGCATAATTTTCCATCACAATAACATTAGGCTGCATATTGCCATGATGATGCAGTAGAAATTAAAAGGAGTTTGGCTGGGAAATTCTAATTCATCTTCCATACTTGCCAGATATTGCACTATCAGATTACTATCTTTTTCAAAATTTTTAAAAGGAAAACAAAATTGAAAATATTGTAACTGAAAACCATTTAAAAACATGTTTTCAGTCAAATCAGCAAAATTTTTTGAAGACGGCATCATGAAATTACTGACTTGATCAGAAAAGATTGTAAGTTCAAATGAAAATTATTTTATTGAATAAAGATATCTTTAAATTTAAAAATTTTATCTTATTTACTTGCAAAAAAAAATGCACAAACTTTCTGGATAACCCAACAGAAGAGGCATAATTTTCTACCATGATAATTCTAGGCTGTATGTTGCCATGATGATTCAGCAAAAATTAAAGGAGTTTGGTTGATTCAAATAGAAGTTCTACCTTCATTAAGTTTATTAAAAATATATTTGCTTCGTCCAAGTCTTACATTCGACCTTGTGCCTTGGATTGGATTAAGATGACGGGGGGGCAGTCATAAGGAGTTTTAGGGTATGAGGTTGGACAAAATACAAAAACTGTCTTTAGGAAAACAATGAAAAAAGCATATATACATACACACAAGGTCGATTGTAAATCTTGGACGAAGCAAATACATATATATATATATATATTTGCTTCGTCCAAGTCTTACATTCGACCTTGTTCCTTGGTGGATTGGATTAAGATGATGGGGGGCGGTCAGAACAATTGCATTCACCCAAGGGGGCGCTAGGCTCGAAAACGTTGAGAACCGCTGGTATAAGATGTCTTCGCAGGCCGAAACCGTCCCGCGGGCCGCCTTTTGCCCATCCCTGGACTATAGCAATGAAAAAATTCGCTTCAAATTTGCATTGTGTGATGAAACAGCAAAGAAAAAAATTCCGAAAAGTTGAGAACCGCTGCTCTAGATCACGGATGGACAGACGGCGGCCCTCCGATAACACAAATCACACAATCGATGAAATATTATTTATAGTTTTAAACAATGCATTTTCAAATAATTTTAAACAATAAGAAAAAATAATAATAATTGTAATAATAAACATTTTTTATTTTTACATGTGAAATATGTAAAAATAAAAAATTATGAAATGTGTGAAATAGGAAATTTAAAAAAATTGTACATGAACACAAGGTAGCACTGCTGCTGCAAAGATCGAACCTAACATTAAAAAATGGCTAAATCAGTGCAATACCACGCATCTAATTATAAATTCTTTATTTACTTTTGATTATGTTGCTTTGAAACGTGTCATTAATAAACATAATATGATATAGGAGGGCCATCAAAAAACCTACTAAAGTTATATAAGTCAGTGAATCAATGCGGTCCTTGTCCTTAACAAGTCTGTGTATCCCTGTTCTAGATATTGGGGTGGCCTGACTAGATTTTCTGAACTTCAAACTGGGACGCTCTAGATATTGGGGTGTGGTTTAGGGTATGAGGTTGGACAAAATACAAAAACTGTCTTTAGGAAAACAATGAAAAAAGTAAATTATTAAAAAATTTCAAGAAGAGGGAAAATGTATGTATATACAATCAAACCTCGATAAGATGCCCTCCGTTAAGCCGCCACCCTCGCAGACCGCCAAGAAATTTGGCGGAACGGATCTTCCCTATGTTAAGGGAATAGGCAAACACCCGATAGGACGCCATCCGCCAAGTAGAATGTCTAAACAAATATTCCTTTTTGATATTGTATTTGTCCTCGTTAATCCGCCAGGGGCCTGTAAGGTGACTTACATCCCGAAGTTTCTATGTACTATATATACAGTATTCTCTGGATTCATTAGTAACCAGCGGATGGGGTTTAACGGTTAATCACGTGACACACTAAGCTTGGTTCACGCTTACGTTGTAGAAAATTTAAGATGATAAGAACCAGATCGTTTCTATTAGAACTTTCGAAATATTTTGTCCACTTTTGGTGCACCATAAAATTCTGAAAATCCACATCATTTATGGAGGCTTCAGTGAATTTCATTAAAACGAGAAATCTTTAAGACCATTTATATTAAATTTACATTTACGTCTTGGCATCTTTTAAAATAAAAAATTCTCTCTCGAGAAAATAAACTACCTTGCAAGTTGCACTCAAGTACTAAAAATACCTTGTAGCCAAGTACGTGGTTGCACCATAGTTCGAAGCATTAAAAACAGTGTTACCAACTGAAAAATTCGAATTAATACCCAAGTAGTAGTCTAATTATTTTGCTTCCGTTTTCATGTGATTCTCTTGAAGAGTACGTCAGAACCAACGGGTCAGAACTCGTATATGTATAGCTAGATTTTTCATCAATTTCTTAGATGTAGGAAATAATTATCGAAATTAGCAACAGTATAAAAACACCCAGGCAAAAACTGTCAGCAGGCAGATGTGCCGAGTGATTTCAAAAAAACTGGACATTCTACTTCCTCTTTAAAAACCGTCCGGACAGAAATTTACGGTTAAAAAAGTGGACATGTCCGGGGAAAAAGAGGACATATGGTAAATTCGATATTATTACATAAAACGCATATATAAAATCATAATTCATAAGAATGTGCAGGCATTTTTAAATTCTTGAGTACAATTTATTAAATAATATCTTCAACAATGAGCAGTTTTATCTAATTTCGTGATGTTCGTCATAACCTAATTATTTATGTGTTTTTTAGCATCCATATAATTTTAGAGTCATAAGAATAATATAATTAATGAATCAGAAGTATATAAATGAATTAATTAACGAATCAGAGGTATAAAAATCAATTAATTAATGAATCAAGGGTATATATTTCTGTGGCGATATTTATTTCTGCAAGGCTCTGAAACCAAGGGTGCTAAAAAACCGCTGTATAATTATATTATTGCAGATTTTTGAAAATGTAATTACCTTTCTCAATAATAAAATGTAGATTGCGCGCGAAAGTTCTCAACTTTTTTTTTCAACTGTGTAGTCTAAGTAGTGAGGGCATTTATTTCAGTACCCACACTCCTAGTGGAGTCAGCCATCTGTGGAGGATAGGATTCAACGAGCTAGTTCCAGATCCCTCTTGAAAAATCTGGAAGTGTAGATTCCAGAAATTAAACCTGGATCTTCAATGAATGAAAACAAAGCATATTTCCACTGTGGACATTTAGCCGACATTCAACACATAGTAGTTTGGCATAGTGTGAAAATTACAAACTTAAAAAACTGACTCAAATATCTCATTTATATATGAATGTTGCGTACTATAATCCTTATTTATTTCGGCCGAATTGGCCTCGAGTAAACGCTTCGGCTTTCCACTCTGGAGGACCGGGTTCAAGTCTCGGATCCCACCCCTTGTAAATATTTATCATGGGTCCGGGCCCGGCCCGTCGATCCCCGTCCTCCACAATCCGGCTGACAATGCACAAACTTTCTGGATAACCCAACAGAAGAGGTATAATTTTCTACCATGATAATTCTAGGCTGTATGTTGCCATGATGACTCAGCAGAAATTAAAGGAGTTTGGTTGATTCAAATAGAAGTTCTACCTTCATTAAGTTTATTAAAAAAATTATTGTAATATAATGTGCCATAATATATACTGATAGTGGATAAACCACAAATTTAGAGTATTTTGATTTTTGAATGCATTGGCTTCAGGGTTCTAACCAAACTCCTTAAGGAAATAATGAACTACTTATATTCTTATTAAATTTAAAAGAATTATGAACTGGAGAATAATAGAAAAATATTAACAAATTTTTACAAATTTTAAATTGTTACATGATTTAATATTTTATGTTTTAATTATTATTAATAATCAAAATACGATGAAAATTTTAAAAATTTTGAAAATAAATCAAAATTTATATAGAAAAATAGCATATTTACAAAAATGCCAAATAAAATCTTATAATCCATAATGTGATACTGCTTTGTTAGGCTTTTAACTATAAAATGTAAAAATAGACTCAGCACTCACAGCAGTCCCGTAATGAAGAGTGACTGCTGTGAGTGCTGAGTCTATTTTTACATTTTATAGTAAAATCTTATAACTGCCAATTGACAAGTAAAATTATTTCTTGTTTCTGACAAGACTGTCAGCATTAAGTTCAAACTAAATAGAATGACATTTGCCTAGAATTATAGCAAATTCCTAAAAATAGTATATACAGATAGGCCTTGAAATCATTTTGCATCCAACTTATTTTTATATTTTTTGTGTCTAATACTCATTTTATTTGCCTGTTTATTACTATCCGTTAGTCTTAGCAATGATCAATCTACATGTGGTTATTGTTGTTGCTCGGAGAATGATGATGACATATAATTTTTGTGAGAATTTTTACCAATAGAACTGTCTAATTTTGACACATGATTACAGATGGTGAAAACGCTTTGGCTTTCCATCCTTTCGTGTCCCATCTCTTGGAAATATTTATCATGGGATCCGAGTCTGGCCCGTCGATCTTCGTCCTCTATCATCCGGCTGTCTCTTCCTCAGTGAGCAGCCTGTGGATGGGCTTGTTCGTCACTAGTCGACGCTCGGGATTTGTCGCGCTCGATAGCTTGTCGATTAACTCAGAAAAGATCCCCAAATTCGATAAAAGTTTGAAAGATTTAAATATGTTTATATTTTCGTTACTCCAAAATACTCCACACTTGTAACGATCTATATTACTCGCAGGGGCGACGGGAAGTTTCTAAGCAAAGTTTGGCTCACATCGATCAAATGGTGTGGTGTGGGAATCTGTACGGAACAGACAGTCAATTCTCTATTTATGCAGTTAATTGGTTCCACAGATTTCCGTACAAGTCGAAAATTCTCATTAGTCTAATAAAATTATAGTATAGGTTAGAAAGAGAAAATTCAGTTCTTTTTTTCCGTGAAAGTATGATGTGATAACATGGCAGACCTAAAGACATTAACATAAGTTACTATGAGTATAATTGCAATGATTGTAATACTGGCCAAAATAGTACCAAACAAAAGAGAGAATTAATATTTGAACATTAAATGTTCTTTATTTGTTCACATTTAACCAAATTTTTATAAATAGTCTAATAATGCATAAATATGGAATATTTCTTGACAATTGAAACATTTGAGTCACAATTGAAACATTTTTACTTATAAATGAGCAATATACAGATAGGCCTCGATTAGCGCGACTTCGAATAGCGCGAATTCGATTAGCGCGATACTTTCCAAAGTAATTGTTCTTCTTTTTGAACTGTTTTTATTAATATTATCCATCTTCTTTACAGTTTAAACAAAAAATAAATTATTTTATTAATAAGAAAATAGATGGAGTTACTAGTTTCGAAAAACCGCATAATTTCGAAAACGCAGAGGACTATACTGTACACGGCAGGCAGTGCCGGTGCCAGGTTATTTTGCGCCCTAGCAAAGTTTACAAGTGTGGCCCTTATTTTACAACTTGGTGACTACTAACCTAACCTCGGAGCAAAGTATTTATTTATTTTATTTTGCGCCGTAGCAAAGTTTACAAGTGTGGCCCTTATTTTACAACTTGGTGACTACTAACCTAACCTCGGGCCTGCCGTTGCCACATGCCAGACTGCTTCTTCCGCTTTTTCCCACATCCTTCTCCGTAAATCCTCACTTTCTCCATACATTGTTTGGAAAATACGCAATAAATCCCCACATAAATTAAAATGTGTACATAATAAAAAATAATTGACCTTAAACAAAATAAAATTGTCTTTCAGTTTAAATTAATAGGTATAGTCCCGAGGTGAAAATGAAAGCTGGGAGGATTTTTAGCAATCCTTCTTAAAACAGAGTTTTTTTTATTTTCTTTTTTAATTAATTTGAAAATTCTCTGTTATAATTCATTTACACAAAAACGTTATAAAATACCGTAATTTAATATTTTAAAATGCTAATGTTTTAAAATATTTATCTTCAAACGAATTTTGAATAGCGGTAAGTTCAAATCATTTAGGTAAGGAACAAAAAGAGCCAAGAGTTAAATAATAAAATATAGTAATGTGTGAGGGATAAGGAAAAAGAACCGATACATAAATCATATATCACTATTTAATTTTGATAGTTTTAGTAAAGTATGAATAAAGCATAGCTTGAAGTTTTACTCCCCTTCATGGCTTGCGCCCTAGGCAGTTGCCTAGTTTTTCTAAATGGTAGCGCCGGCCCTGATGGCAGGGGTCGGCAACCTTTTTGTTACTAAGGGCGCAATAAAAATTTTAAAAATCATCGAGGATACATAGGTTAATTTTTGAAAAAAAAAATTAAATTACTAATTTAATTTTCTAATCACTATGTTATAATAAATAAATAGAATAATTATGTCTTGAAATATGTATATTTATACAAAATAAAGATTATATGCATGTAATAATTAAAAAATCATTATTAAAAGTACTTACATAAAATAACAAAATCAAATTAAATAAAATTACAAGTAATTGTTATTATATTCATAAATTTAATGCGAAATTTGACCCTGTAATGCTTCTGTTAAATTAACTGTAATCGAGGATATAATTGGAATTACTTGCTCTTAAGCAGTTATCTAAATGCGCATCTGTAAGTTAGTTTGAATATTTTGATTTCAAATACTGTATATCATATTTGAAAACAAACATTCACAATTAAAAGTAGTTGAATAATACGAATATATTTTAGCGCACATTTTTTCAAAATGGGATAACTATTTTTATCGACTAACTTGTAAATTCCAAAATATGTTATCATTATAATATGCTTTGAAAATGAGTAGGTACAACTAAAATTGATCATCTCGAAATACGATAATATTCTAACCGTTAATAACTAACGAAATATTTGAAAAATGATGAAGGATGGGGAGTGTGTCAACTGAAGACGTGCGTTCTAGTGTGGGCTCATCTGAAATGTGGCGAGGGCACCGCGTTGCCGACCCCTGGTATACGGTATATATTTATAGAAATACATTTAGGATTCAAAAATCCCTCAAAAATTTTCAGTTAAAATCAGTGCCGGCGCTGAAATATGAGGTGCCTTTTGTGCAGAAACTGATTTCGTGCCCCTGCAATAAATTAATCAGTTTTTGAAACTACATTATTATTTTACAATACGATTTTTGATTAAATATTTATACGCTAGTGTCATTTTTTTTTTAATTTTGGAAATTAAAAATTTGTTTCTATAACCTAATGTAAAATATTAATTACTTTTAAAAAAATTAATAATTTTTTTCGTCATGGATTTTTTCAGTCATTTTTTGGCATCCCCTGTAGTTTAGCGCCTTTGTGCGGTGCAGAACCTGTACACCCACTCCCGCCGGCCATGGGTTAAAATACAGTAAATTGCTGTAAATTATACCCGAAATGCACTTCTGTTAGATTTTTCAAAACCTTATTCATGTAATTTCAGAAAATCAAACTTGTTGAATTTCTAAATATTTATAGATAGGCCTATAAGATGCATAAGAATTAATAAAAAGCATAAATATACTAATATTAAAATAAAAAAGCCTTTGAAATTAGATAAGACATCGATATCTAAATAAAGTCTATATTGTAATATATCCTAGCATTAACGAATTGTAGTAAAATGATGTCGTTCAATCTTTAAATCTTATTAATCTATAATGAACTGGGAATGATGAAATATTGACAATTTATAAAAAAAAAAAATTAATGCGCATTCTAAGATAGTATATGTATATTGATGATCAAGTTTTTCAAAATTCCTAGTGAATAATTGCATAAGTTTAACATTATATAGAACTACAGTTAACTAATATAAATTATTTTAATTCCTATTTACAACTCTATAATATATAGAGAGTTGTAAATAGGAATTATATATATTTCACTTTGATTTTAAGAAAATGCTGTAGTGTTAGATGGAAGTAGAATTAAATCTATTTATTTATAATAAACAATTGGTTTAATTTGTATGTACCTATTATTATTAGATTGGAAAACTTATAAAAAATAAATAATCTTAATTTATAATCAAATATAGTTTTGAAATTTAATGTTTTAATAACATATAAATAGACTATATTTCTGGATATCATTTGTACATGTGATTTTTATTGAATACAGTATTATATTCCGTTACATAAAATAATGAATGAACAGCTGAATACAGAACAGTTATATGAATTTTTGAAAATTCAAGGATATTCTTGCGTCTTGTTTTTAATAATCATTTTCTTTGCTACTTTGGAAGTAAATTTTTTTACCTAAAAAGAATCTTAAGAAATTTTGTAAATATTATAATATTTACAAAATTTCTTAAGATTCTTTGTAGGTAAAAAATAATTTGATATATTATATCAAATTATTTAAAAATAAAAAAATTAAATAACACATTTGTCTAATCGATATAAGAATTACAGGCATTTTTCAAACAAGATTTTTAAGTATAGTGCATTAAACGAAAATTTTATGATAGTTTTGAAAACTGTGAGAAGAAAACAGAGAAATAAAATATATTACGTTACAGTATATAATGTTACTATCTTTTAAAAACCACATAATTTCAAAAACGCACAAGTCGAAACAATATAAATAGAGGATTGTATTGTATACGTTTAGATTTATAGAAATGCGTTTAGAATTCGAAAATGTCTCAAGAATTTTCAATTAAATACAGTAGATTGTCGTAAAATTAAATACTCAAAATGCACTTCTGTTAGATTTTCAAAGCTTCTAGTTAAACTTAATAAACTTCCAGTAACAAGATGACCTACAAATTTAAAAGATTTACAATAATTTTAATAATAAAATACTTTATAATCCTGTTGTACTGTCTTGCAATCATTTTTCTATATTATTATTATTAAAATAGTAAGTGTTAGTTTATTTATCTAATAATAAAAAAACTACATGGAAAATTTATTGTTTTCAATGATTTATACAAGCTAAACATGTACTAAACAAATTTGTTTTCATTTATTACCTTCTCAAATTCATTATTGTGTTCGCAGTCATATATTATTCTATTAAAATTCATATTTCTTTAAAAGAAGTTTAATAATTATTCTAACTAGGCAATCGTATAAAAAGATAAAAAATGTATATTAAAAAATGATATTTTATTTTTAAATACAATACCTAAAAAACAAATATCACAAAATCAAATGAAGAATGATTTTGAAAACATCTATATATCTTAAAAATTTATAAATTCTGGTTATAATTATTTAATATTGCATATATATTATTATGATATGTATAACAATGACAAATTAAAAATAATATTTAATATGCATATTTTTATAATACAGTAATAACATTTTGGGATCTTTATAATATAATTATAAAAAATTAGTATAAAAATTGACATGTATAATGATATATTTTTATAAAAATTGGAGTAATTAAAAATTATACATTTATTGATACGTTTCGTTTCGTATGCTGTAAATCTTCCGTTATTTTAATACATATAGTACTTTAGCATAATTGACGAATTTAAAATAAAAAACAAACAAGAAAGTTTAATGTTTACTGTATTTTTCTTCGGAATAACGGAGATTTATCATTTTTAGATAAATACAAAGAATAAAACAATCGGCAAAACAATAATACATAAGAAGTATATAATAAAATTGCAAATGAAAGAGTATTGTCATTTTGCTCACAGCGTTCTCCACCGTAATATTTGATTACCGCCCAAAATGTGATGAAGCAGCCGGTAAACATTTGAGTAATTTGCATCAGCGTTATTAACATAGAAATATAACGAGGAACATTTATTTTCATTGCTTTTAATGCGTAATAAGTGTACATAAAACTATGTACAAATAAATTCATGGTACAGAACCAATATCCTGTGGAAACCTCGTTAGCTGCATTGTACCAAGTAAAAATAAGAGTCGCGATATGATGATACCAGTGTAAAAACAGTAAATTCTGTTTTCGAAGAACAATAAACAATGTATCTCCAAATTCTACTAGTTTTGACCAAGTGAATAGAAATATCCAAACAGATAAAGGATGATATTCTTTGGCAAAACTAATATTACATACAGAAAATGTAAATCCGAAATCTCTAATCAAAATCCAAAGTCCATGCACCATTCTTAACGTACCGATAATACTAAATACTGCTAATAACACATTCCAAATAATAAGTGGACCACGGAGTTGAAACGAAGGTCTCGACTTCATATAATTTTGCACAGAGAAAACAACAACTAAGTAAATAACGGACCAATAAATCGTATATGGCCAAAGTTTTTGATTCCATTCAATATCTACATTTTCTTTAATATAATTTTCTATGCTTAATGACTGGTACTTGCCTCTCGATTCATAGTTTCTGTCCATATTCTCCTGAAAAAAATTAAATTAGTTTTAAATAAAAATGATACAATAGGAAAATTTATAACTATTATTTAGATTATTAAATTTTTCTATCGAAGTTAATAATTAATTACTGTATTTATATTTATGCATAAGTCTAGTAATAACATTACACAATATATAATAGATATAATACTGTATTCAATTTTAATTTTATGTTTTCGTTCTGACTAAAATAGATTATTTACAATAATAAATATATCAACTAAAAGCACATAATACAAATTTTTCAAAATGCTACTATGTCTTGAAAATAAAGTAATTTCATTTGTTAATTGTTCTTCCTTCATAATTATCATATCACAACAATGGAGATAAGCTGTAAGAGTTCATAAATTTACTTAAAAATATTTTTCAATTATTTTTTCTATGTATTATAACGATTCAAATTATAATATCACAACAATAAACAATAAAAGTTAAATGAATGATTTTTATCTCTTCGCATCGACATATAACCAAACTAAAATGCACATTTTTCTTTTTATATTCTTTTTCATTACTTATTGAATTATCATCTTGGCAATTCACAGATATCGTATTTGTTTTTCCCCTCGACATTCTAACGCGAATGATTTATTTCTTCAACATTTATCCCAGTACAAAATTTAAACTTTTTACTATATGTTTTAGTTAATTATAGTTAATGTAGTATATGAATGACTGGAGAAAAAAAATGAATTACAGTAAATCAACGAGAAATGCAAAATAAATTGCATGCAACACTATTACAATCCATTTAAGGCTTTTTACATTGCTATTAAATTTTATAATGAAACAGTTTATGACAAGATAAGAATGTTTATAGAAAGAAAATTTCTAAAAATTGGTCCAGGATATATTATTTATATAAAAACAAGTTCTGTGTTAACAAATATTAATGATATGCTGTAATAATAGTCCTTGGATTGGATTAGGTTAATTAAGCTGCCATATCAGTTTCAGATATTCTGTACCTGGCAGCGGCACTTTTAGAACTCACCACAGGTTGGCCAACATTCAATGTGAGATCAGTCGGAAGGATGGAGATTCAATGGATTGGGTCGGGCCCTTTTTGAAAAACTGAATGTGTAGGATCCGGAATTGAACCATTTTCTCTAAGATGATAAGCAAATACTTTACCACACGAATATTGGCTGACTAATAGTCATTGGGAAATAATTAATGAAATATTTCTAAGAAAATTATTAAATTATAATTACAACTATATAAAAAATTTATGTATTATATATACATCGTTTAAGTTTAAATAAACTTCATGAATTTTGTGTATTATTTTTATTATTCCAAGATAATTTTATTTAATATTTTCTTTTTACATTCTGAAAATTATTTTCATTCGAATATTGGTATTAAATAAAGCTTTAATACAGGTATCCACGTATTATATATACATCGTTTAAGTTTAAATAAACTTCATGAATTTTGTTTATTATTTTTATTATTCCAAGATAATTTTATTTAATATTTTCTTTTTATATTCTGAAAATTATTTTCATTCGAATATTGGTATTAAATAAAGCTTTAATACAGGTATCCCTCCTATAACACGGCTTCCTACAACACGGTTTCACTCTAACACGATTTGAAAATTGCGGAAAAACTCATATAACACGATACTTCTACAGGTTTTTACTTAACACATTTAAAAAATTACGCTTACTTTCCTACAAACACAAAACATTTTCATTAATTTTTGTAAATCCATATTAGGGACACAAAATGTCATCATTGAGAAATACAGTACTTTGCTAAAATTAGTCATAAATGTAATTTCGCTAGTTTGCCGTGAGAGGGACGATACGCAGTCTATATTCGATTTCGATTTGAAATTGAGTTTATTGGCAACCATTGAGTACTTTGACCATTGAGTTCCCACGTTCAGTTCTTGGATAAAAAATAAATTTTTATTCTTCAATAGAGGAGTGTGAAAGAGAAAAAAAACTTTTTTATTCATAATTTTTTTGGGGGTATATGTTAAGGAACGATTGTTTTCTAGCGACCATTGAGTACTTTGACCATTTAGTTCCCACGTTCAGTTCTTGGATAAAAAATAAGTTTTTATTCTTCAATAGAGGAGTGTGAAAGAGAAAGAAAACTTTTTTATTCATAATTTTTTTGGGGGTATATGTTAAGGAACGATTGTTTTCTAGCCGATTAGATTGTAGATTTTGTAAAGAGAGCAGAAGATATACAAACTTATAAATGCATAAAAAAGTTTCAGAAAATGAAGTTGATACTGTTGAAAAGAGAAAACGTTCTCGTTTTAACGAAACAGTGTTATTAATTAAATCTTCTTAGGGAAGATATATTATTAAATGCATGTTATATAGGCTGCATACTTTTTTCTTTCCTTTTGTTTTACGTATATTGTGTTTAGGATCTTACATATATATTTTTTCTTTCTTTATGTTTCGTATTATTAATATTCTTGATAAAAATTAAGTTTCTTATGTGGAATTAAAGAAAGTTATATGTTTTAATTGGTTTTGGAACGTAACTCATCTTTTTTGTATTGACTCCAAGTCTCATATAACACGGTTTCACACAACACGGTGATTTTAGGAACCTATCTACCGTGTTATAGGAGGGAGGCCTGTATTTGAAATCCAAAACTTTGTTCTCGATCTCTATTGGTTGATTATTTAAATAAAAAATTATTTTTAATATAGATTTTCTTCTTTAAAACTTAATATAGTTTACATATATAAAATCCCATCAGTAAAAATTCACAATTACCTACAAACATTTCTTTTGGTTTTAAAAATAAAATTATCATAATTACTTAAAATTGCTATAATTTATTTTCCTCGATACAAGGAAAATGGTATATTGAATTTTCCTTAATATAAGGGAAATAAAATATCGAATTTTATAAATTATTCAATATATATTTTTAATGTAAAATAAATCAGATCATATAAATAAGATTAATATAAAAAATGAAATATTTTTAACATCAAATATCAGAATACTATTGATAAACAATATATATTAAATATTGTATTATTCCTATGTAAACTAATTTCCAATATTTTCTTCCATTACAACCTCTTTTATTTTCCCCATGGTATTTATGAAAGAAATTTCCTTTAAAAATTCTATTTTATTAACTAAAAGTTACTGCTTTTATTTTCTATTTTCAATTGTTAAATTATAAAGCATCTAATCAAATATAACAGGAAGAACTGCTATAGTTAATATTTGCTTAAGGCTAGTAATTATATACAATTATATGAATTGCCTTGATTTCTGGGTGCGTGGGAAGATATGTCGTATTCCATGCACCTAGAAATGCCCACCTTTTTCTACTTACAAAAATAAAATTCTCCTACTTCTCATAAATAGGTCGTTGGAAAACCACAATATTCCATCTTTTTCCTACCGAAAAAAACTGCTAATTTTATACAATCAAATGGAAATTACTCTGTTAAGGTTTATAAATAAAATGGAAATTTATTTCAAACTGTTACTTGTAAATGATGCGATATTTAAATAGTTATACAAATATATTATATTCACAAATATTTAAACAAAAATTGTATCACAATATTTATTTAATTCAAATTGCTTGTATTTAAACATCATTAACGATATTTTTAACAGGTCATTTACTTCACGGTTTCTAATATTAGATACAGGCTTGCTTAAACTTTCTCGAATTTCCTGTTATTTTAGATGTGGAATAATAAAAAATATTAATAGATAACTTGTAACAGGTGTAACCACAGAATTTCACTATCATGATTTATATAAGAATTCTCTGTAATTAAGCATTCGTAGCACATTTTATTTTCATTATCATCGGCTTTAAAATAAATGACAAAAGATATTGTAATTTTTAGATCAAAATACTAAGAATAATCAGTTTACTTATGATAAAATTTATTTTAATTATATTACAACGAAATATTAGTTAAAAATGTAAAATATATATATATATATAAAGGCTTATTTTATTTTTGGATTTAAATCCAATCCACTTTCTTAAAGATCTTTTATTGTTTAGATAAAAAAAGATAGTTCCATCTAATTAATCTTACAATATAAATCCAAAATTACTCTATTATTTTAAATGTTAAATATAAAATATTTTATCCAATTAGTATTAATACATTAATTTAAGGATTAATAATAATTATGATTTTATTAATTGCTTAATTACCATTTATTTATAATTAGCAAAAGATCCTGATATATCTGATTTCTTTCACATAATTTATATTTTTGTAAATATGATGTCCACTTTAAATTTTTAATCACCATTCATTAACTTTGAAATCGTTTAGATTTAAAAATTAAAAATATTTCTGGAATCAGCATTAAATTAGCTTTAAAATAATATAACATATATTATTTGAGAAAATATAAATAAAAAATAATAAACTCTATGCAGTCCACATTCGAATTTTAAATCGGATAAAAATAAATATAATTTTTGAAACAGTCGTGACAAAATCTTTGAAATGTTAAGAAATTCGACACTCTAGGTAAGTGTTTAGTATTCTGTTGCTAAATTGTTCAGAAAAATAATTTTAAGCATCCCCTGGCCATTTCAGAAATAAAACAATTCACAAATTTGAAGTTTAATTAAAATACGATAAATTAAATTATTTAATTTGTGTTTTCGTTGTAATCGCTAAATTGCCATCAATCCCTAGTTCGATTTTGATTTTTTTTTTTTTTTTTTTTGTCAGAGTTGGATAGGAAAGTTTGTTGATTTCTTTCCACTCAAAGCGAGTACTAAGAGATCCAGGTGTGTTAGAAGGAATGTATTACTATACCCTAGAGTGGGTTTATAATATTAAACTATGCCCCTGTGGAGGGATTTATAATTTTTACGTGTTCTGTGTTATCTGTATTTACCTTTATTGTGCATGTTGAAAAGGTGTTGACACTAGAATTAAAAATATTTTTCTATCATTGTTGAATTAGGCAAAAAGGCTTCCAGGCAAACGATTATATTTGACTGAATGCATTAAAAATTATTTAAGTCACTACCTTTGTTTTCTGAAGATAAATGATTGCCACAATAATGAATAATAGCCATTGTCTTATAAAGGTTATTATTATATACCATATTATAATTAATTTTTATTAAAAAAAAGAAAGTTAAAAAAATTTATCTATATTTGTAGAATACATTAAATTTTCATATATCTATTTTTTTTTAATTAAAGTTTATTTGATTAAAAATATAGAAAAATATTTATATAAATATTGGAAGAAAATAAATTAATATTATTGAATCTAATTCTTCAGCTTCAGATATATTACTTCTATCATTATTTTCATTATTCAAATTATTAATTTTAATTAAAATGAGAAAACTTGATCGTTAATTGTGCCATCAGCAATTCAACTTTTTTCTGATAATGTTTTTATATGTTTAAGACATGCTTGTATAATGAATATAATTTCAGTTTTATTGAAAACCTATATTACGTTTGCATTATTTTTATTACAAAATTACTTATAATAATTAATGTGATAAATAAATTTATATTACATTGATAAATTTGAAAAATTGAAAATAAAATAATGTGATGTAAATTTTATAAAGTTTTTCTAGACAGTTTATTTAAAAACGCTGCAAGCCATTCCAATTATGAAAGATACACTCCACAATTAGCTGTTAATTGTTTGAAATGGTTAGTGCTAAAAGTTAAACTACGTTAACTTTTCTTACTATTTATTACCCCTAAATATAGCTTAAATGGAATATGTCCACCATCTCTTTACTTGAATAGACTAAGACTATACTCATTTCTCATTGATTAGAAAAGAAGGAAAAAACTAAGTATACAAACTGATAGACTACTTTTTGGTTGAAGAAAAATTTTTGATTTTTATTCTTAAAGAAAAGTAATCTGAAGATTATCATAAATTTCGGGTACGAGATTGACGTATGCTCGCATCTCATACATATATCCAAAATTCCCGTATGTTTACCAGAATTCTTGCACATATATTAACCTTGAAGTTTGTTCATGTGTTGAAAAGATTCACCCTTTAAATAATTCCAAAAAAATCTGCTAGAGGCTATATCGATGCTTGGCGGATCTCAATAGCCTGAGGTTGTTTACAGAGGATTTTCTCAAATTTTACTTAATTATCGGTAAAAGTAAAGCAATAAATGAACAAATAAGTAAAAATATTGTTTATTTTAATAGAATTAACCAATATTTTTGTATTATTATCAGCAACATTTTTTCAGTTTTGCAAATTTTAGAGCTCATTATACTAAAATTTCATGTTTTACTTAAAATTTGAAAAATAAATCTCTCACATCCCAAACAAAGCAGGATTATTAAAATATAACAGAAAGCAGAATCAATAAGATTGAATGAAAAATAATCCAAATTATACTAATACAATCCATTCACATTTTCTATGTTTAAAACCAATTAAAAAACAAATTTTGGCAATAGAAAAATTTAAAACCCATCATTGGAGGCATATATTTTCATCAAATAAATGCAAAAAAAACTGCTCTGCGACAACTGTACTGAGTAAATCAAGAATGAATTTTTTTTAATTGTTTTTTTTATCATTTTTTATTCCACTTCCATAATGTGTATATATTACAGTAAAAGTGATTAATTGGTGATTATGCATAATCACCAATCATCTTGGTAAATTTGATAAATTTCACTAAATTCAATTATTCAAAAATTCATTAAATTTCTCACTTTTACCAGTGATTTTACATAATTCCCAGATGATGTTGGTAAATTTGAGAATGTGTCAGAATTTCTCACTTTTATCGGAGATTATGTATAATTCCCAAATGAATTTGGTAAGTTTGATAAATATGGCTGAATAGATTACTGTTAAACTGATTTTTGCATAATTTCCAAAATGTAGTTCATAAATTTGATAAATATCTTGAAATTTCTTAATTTTAGTTGTTTAATTAATAATTTAATTATAGAATTACTGTTATTTCATTTTTGCAACAGCCTCTTAAAAATCATTTCATTTTTTACTTTAATTATTTCTAGCTTTTTCAGTATGTTTTAAACGTCATCTTTCACACCATCCTTGCCAAATTCCTGTCTCTTTTCAAAGGAATGCTTTCTAAAGTCTTTTTGAGAATGAGCCTGGATGTATACTCTTCTACATTTAGGGGCAAATCGATAGTTTTGATATGATTTTTGTGGTAAGTTGCTGCAATACCATCCCCAGTAATCACATAGTATACTTATACATCACACTCAGTTCATTTTCCATTCATATTTCCTCATTTTTTCATTTTAACTGTTGTTAACCAATCTTGATTTGTGATTCCGATCTCAATAAGCCACTTAATCTTTCATTTTTGTCATATATAAAAATATATGACAATCATATTCAAGTTTTATAGATGTCTTTATCCAAATGTCACCTCTGATTTCCGCAACTTCATTTGCAATTATTTCTTGAACCAAGTGAGATCTTATTTTCTTTGACCTCTTAAAGCAGAACTTATTACATAAATGAAGATGAATGCAACGAACTACAGGTAGGCCTCAATTAGTGCAAATAATTGGTTTATGGATGTTATAACCTTTGTCCTCCGAGCTGATGTGGAAGGGCTTGTTTCTCCCGTCACTTAGTATTCTCCCTGAATGGAATGTGGCGTCATCTGTTAACAAAGAAAAAAAAAAAAGTTCTAAATGGAATAAATAACAATATTTTTAGTTTTAATTACAGATTACAGTGAAAATACTTTCATGTATTTTTCATAGAAATTACATGAAAGTATAACATAGAATTTGCGACGTAAATACCGTAGAAAATTTTATATAATTTTCTGCATACGATATTGCATATTTAAAGAATAACGAACAGATTGGCTTGACAATTCTTGTCCTTCACAATTTGATTGATCCCTTATAGGATCTGGACCCACCAGTTGATTCCCATCTTCCACAATCTGACTAATCCCTCCGCAGGGATGAATAACCTGTGCAGAGTTAAGTTTCATCCCACTACTTTGCTCTACTGAATGGAAAGTGACGTCATCTGTTAACAAAAAAATCTTTCCTTAAAATAACTGTGATAGAGTCTGAGTTATTTCGCCACTATCAAATTGCTCGCCACTTATTAATCATAACTGTTAAAAAAAAGGAAATGGCACTCATACCAAAAAATGAATTAATTGTAAACTATTGATTTTTTAAAATGCGACATAATTTTTTAAATTTTTCATTAAGAAGTAAAAATTTTTAACTAGTTAAAATTGTTACAGATAAATCAAAATATTTAGGTTATTCGTGGATGAAAAAGTAAATAGAATAGAGAAAAAGTTTTTCCTTCCTTTTTCAGATGCGCTATATTGTAGCAATGTCCTTAGCTCGTCAAACGAATACAGCTTAATCAATCATCCAATTTCCTTGAAAACAGAATTGTCTTTATATATATAAATAAATATATTTACATTAATAAATATTGTAACATTAATTAATATTTTTCCCATCCAAAAGGCATATATTATGGCCTCACAACTAACACTTTTAAATGAGTAATAGGAAACATTATTTATCGACTTCTTGCAGTAGATTAAATCAGATAGATTTATTTTGATATAAAATTAAATTTAGGTTAATATTGCATTTAAAAAATTAACCGGAAAAGTTATGTAGGCCAATTTATTCAAATGAAGTACTGCACATATCGATAGTGCAGTTTTAAAACATCAGTATAAATTATATTATTGAGTCTAACTATAAATTTGCAGTGAATTAAAATAGTTACTGATATTTTCGAGGCATTTATTCTATACAACCATGGAAAATTTATGGCTGCTGTCACTTTTTATATAGTTATAACTGTTTGACATATACTGTATATTTTAATTAAGCGTTACTCTTTAATTAAACAATTACGAAAAAATATTATAACTGACATATACTGTATATTTTAATTAAGCGTTACTCTTTAATTAAACAATTACGAAAAAATACCAATAATTATTATTTTCATGTCCGTGCCTCGTTATAGGTGTTATAGATGTATGCTGAATATTATTTTATGCAAAATCTACCGTTTTACCATTAAAAAAGGTAGATTTTTATAGCGTGCATTATCCAAAATACTGTACACTCCATAGAAGATGAAAAAAAATACTGTACACGATTATTCGTGATGAACTTTTAACAGAAATATATTCGCATTTTTTAACTGTGATAATCTGAATTTTTTTTATGTGATCCACGGATAAGAACCGATTACAGATTCCTGCTCCATATTAATAAAAAAACCTTTCTAAATTTAAGTAAGTTATAGAAAATTAACAGCAAAATGTTTTAAAATATCAATATTTGCTTAATAATTAATGTAATTGTTGTATAAATAATTTCATATTCATATAGGAATGGTTAAACAAATCTATTTAAAATCAATTTTTTATATACCACATATAGTATAAAGAAAATATATCATTTTTTGGAAGACGTCAGATCCTTGGATGATATTATACAATCCATGGTCAGACTTTATCATGAGTCTTATGATATATGATAATTAGAATCCTAATTACAGTATTGTATTTTCTGTATTTAGTTGAAATACAAGAAATAATTAATCACCTGCATTTTGTTAAAACAATATATAGGAGGCTTTATATTCGCCTAACAAAATATAAAATTACAACACAGTACTGTATATGAAAATAATTTTTATAGAGTTAAAACTTTCTGAATTTTTTTAAAGGTATTAAATATTTTTCATTTAAATCTCTAAAATATTGTAGCCAAAAAGCAATAAACCTTAATTTCTTCAGTAGATTTTTAATTAAATGTCAAATTTTTTTGCAACTCAGAATTTCTTTCATGGTTCATATAAAGTTGTATATCAGGTTATGCAATTCTATTATCCTATATATGTTTCCTATCAGTTTATGTCTCTCTGATATGGTTTTTTTATAATATGACGAGCAAAATTAATTGGAATAAATCTAACTTCATAGGCCTACTAAAAAATGTGGAATCGATTCAAGATTTCATCATCTGTTTTCTCAGGACACTAACAGTTTATTTTAAGAAGTCTCAAACTATATTCTTGAAGAATAGTACATATAAATAATGCATCTACAGATAAAATTTATTTTTATTCTTGAATATTCCTGTTTATTTTTATTGTTGAATATTACTATTTATTTTTAGAATACTTTATGAATATAATACTTGTATAAATAATTCATCTACAGATAAAATTTATTTTTATTCTTGAATATTCCTATTTATTTTTATTGTTGAATATTACTATTTATTTTTAGAATACTTTATGAATATAATACTTAGTGAAATTAATAGTAAAATAAATATAACATTTTTAGTGAAATTACATTTAAAATTTCATTTTATTGGGAGACTTGGCCATTTTCTTACCATAAAAGTACTGACTAGTGCGATAATGTTACTGTACATGTTGTACTATGTCATCGGAACATAATTCTATGAATTTCTGACTATCATTGTAACTCGCACCTAAATTCACGCTTAAACGCGTTAACACCTAAGTTTGCGTTTTCTAAACAGTATCACAACCTTCGAATTGAAAGAATTAGAACTAATTTGATTAAAAAATGAATCAATTTTTAAATATCAGTTATATATTCTATAAGTCTTTCCAATTTCTAATTAAGTAAATACAAATATTCTATTATGATATCTACAACATCCATTGATACCTATAAAAATATATAATTTTGTATTGAATTTGGGAAGAGTCTTGAATATCCATGACTTTCTATACGTTATTACGTTCTGTAAAATGGATAGAAATCGCGATGGGAATATGTTAGTATCTATAGAGTTTATTATTCATAATATAATATAGAATTTATAATAAATACAATATATATTTTAATAAAACTTAATATTGATATTTAGTAAATTTTATAGCAAATCAGTAAAATAATTATGAGATGAATAGATTTTTCTCACCAGAGGGTCCCGTTTGTTTTTAAATTAAATGTTATGACGACCTAAGGGCGTACGAATGATGAAAGGAAAAGGAAATATATTTTCCAAAGGTAAGGTAAAGATAAATCATTTGGATGTTTGATGTTTACATAATATGATAGTTTTGTATTTTGATCGTTGTAGAGTACGTGTTGATAAATTATTGAAGAATAAAATTCAGCTGAATCTTTTTGTAGTTGAGAGTTGAACTACATTTCGTAATCGATTCTAAAGTCGGTTATGTAAGAAAATTGAAGATTGCTTGCTATCTATAAATTAGTATGTTATGGAATTGTATTGCTTTCATTGCATTATCATATGTATTAAATTTTTCCATTGTAGAAATTGATGAGAAAACAATAATTGGATTCTGTTATTTCAGATGACAGAGTAAGTAAAAATTTATAACTTATTAAAATTATTTTATTAAAACAAAATAACTAAATAAAGTCAGTTTAAAATCTACAATTGATAAAAATGGAAAATTTTTATATGCAATTACTGATTATGTTAGTTATCTGTTTTCAGTTTGTTAGATTTGAAGTTAGCTGGTTTGACATATAATTTTTTTTTTATTAAATATTGATAATTTTGTCAATATGATCTAAATGTAAATTTCGTCTGTACTGATTATGTTAGTTATCTTTTTTCAGTTTGTTAGATTTGAAGTTATCTGGTTTGACATATAATTTTTTTTTATTAAATATTGATAATTTTGTCAATATGATCTAAATGTAAATTTCGTCTGGAATATTTTTAAACTGTTGATTGAAATTAGATTTATGTTAATTAATCTATAATAAATATTTTTATTTTGATGTATATTATGAAATATATAGATGATTAAAAACATTTGAATATTTTATTTAATGATGAAGCATTCTATTAATTGACTAAGCATTTTTCAGCATTTATATTTTACAAAATAACAAATATCCAAAATAGATAAATAGAATTATATCAATAGTTAATTTATTAATTTGTATATTGTATGGTACAATGAAACCTAAGTAATTTAAATCTCACTAATTTGGGGATATTGAAATATATACTCTCAATTATGCATGATAGAAATATTTCCAAAATAAGAATTTAATGAAATAATTTAAAACATCTGTCATAGATAAGAATTGAAGTGGATTGGAGCTCCCCAACTTATGTAAAACATATGTTCTTTTTAATTTTGTATATATAATATTGAATTTTATGCAAGTATACTCTGATATTCTATCACAATGTAGATTACTTCAACTATGAAACAATATTATTGTAAAATTAAAAACATTATATGTTGGACAGAACTTTATTGGTTACCTTATATAGCAATTGACATGTAACATACAGTGATTGCATTTTGTGATCCCTGAATTAAACAACAAAGTATTTTTGCCCTGATTAACCAAACTAATTGTAAAATTGAAAAAATAGTGATATGTTAATAGAGATGTACATATGTTATTTATGTTTAGCCTAGCTATATAGCAAATGATATGATATAATTATTATAATATAATGCACATGCAAAAATTTTATCATATTAAAATAGTTTTTATGACATTTTTGATTTTTAGAGTGACAGTAGTTATTAATAGTAGTATCATTGATAAGAACATTAACTGTCATTACAGTATTGTCCTTACTGTTGTTGCAATACTAAGTGAAAAATTACAGTATTACACTATAATTAAACTGTAAAAACTATTTTAAAAATATTTTTATGCCAGTTTTTTCCATATAAAGTTGAATTTATATAAGTTAAGTAAGTTGGAAAACTCCTGTATATGTATTTAGTTAATAGAAACAATATATTTTTTTTTTTCAGCTTTAAAAAAATTTAAACAAATCTAATGAAGTTATTGCAAGCAATGCATAATAGGATGAATATAACACACTAACATTTTAAAAGATTATCATATTAAATTTCATTTAGCTATATTCAATTTCATAAAATAAATACATTTGGAATTAATAAGAATGTATCACAAAACTTGTGAAAAAAAATTATCTAGGTTATTCATATAACATATTTATAAAAAAAAGGATTTTAAGTGCACACTATTGAATTTTGAATAAATTTATAAAGTACAGAATATTGAAATTAGTTAAAATTATTGATTAATTATATATATATATATATATATTTTCACTTTTTGCTTTATTATAGTATAGAATAACTGCAGATATCTACTTTTTCAATAATTAATTACAAACTGATGAAATATAGTTCAAGGTTCATTTCTGTTTCATTATATGAAAAAATCTTGATTTTTAAGAAAACCAAGATTTTTTCCTCATATAATTTTTTAATTTTTGTTACCAAAAAGTAATCAGATTAGTTTATGTAAAACAACACACAAAACATTGTAAAACACCAGTTCATTACAATGATCTAAATTTCATCTTGCTTCACCTCAGCTGGGTGGCAGTGTATTAAAATATCAGTGATTGTAATTAAAATATTTCTATTCAATGCTGTCTAGATAGATATTTAGAAGTTCAAATGCAGTTAAATTTGGTATGATCATATTTCAGGACATGTGGAAGACATTTTTGTAAAAAAAAAAGTATCAAAAATCAACACTATGCACTTGTGATGTGCAAGCAACAAATATTTTATTTATACAAGATATTGATGCTACACAGAAATATTTCCCTTAGCAATGCAAGGGATACTGCTCAATATGGGCCCCATTCTGAAGTTGTAAAAGCTGAAGGCAAAGAACAATGTCTTCAGTGGCTGACAATAGCTGATCATAATGATTCTCATATACAATATAATATTGTCTTTCAAGGCTACCAAATTTGCAGCATGACTTTGACCAACCACACTTTTTAAATCTCTTCATAATTAGAAATCAAAAGGATAAAGGTCTAGAAATGAGATGACTAGGAGATAGGAAATATACAACTAATCAATCTGTTCTCAGTGAAATATTGTTGCAGAAATTGTTGTATAAAAAGTATTTAACATGTGAAAATGCTTCATCTTGCATGAAAGTAGTTGAGTTGTTGTTGTATTTGGAATATGACAAAAAAATGTTGAACATTTCTTGGTGTTTCTGGCCATCACAGAGCATGTCACAGGGCCATGAGAAGTATCTTCTTTGAAGAAGAATGGTTCGAATATAAAATGTGGTTGTGAATCCACATCAGATTAACTTTTAGTGAAGGCAGTGGAATTTATTGGAAAACATGAGATCTTTGTGTCCCAAATGTGACAGTTATGGCTGGCTATTCACTATTCTACTGAAGTAAAAATGTGTGTCATCTCTTCACAAGATCATCCCTGATTCATCCATTTTCATTCTGACAAGGAAGGTTAATGTAAAGGTCATTCAGGTTTCCCTGTTAATGACAAACAACTGGTAGTTGTGGCTGATCTTATATGGATGCCCCACCTTTTTTCAATGTCTTCCAGACTGTACCATAGAAAAAATCAGACTGCCATGACACTTCGTGTACATTATTGGAGCCTGCAACAATATTTATTAATTGTTCAACAATAGCTGTGATATCATCTTCAATGACTTGAAGTGATATGTTTGTACTCTTGACTAGATTTAACATTTAGACATCCATTTTCCTTGAATTGAGTGATCATTCTTCTGAGAGCTTGTGGAGTCAATAGTGCATGGCATAATTTCTTACAAAGGGAAAACTCCTGAAGTGCAGTCACAGCATTGCCATTGTTTTCATAAAACAGCTTCACAAGAAGTATGCATTTCAGCAAAGTGATGATCATTGTAGCTGATAAGAATAATCAACTATAATGATTATTTGTATTAGCTATTTCTGCATGATTAGAAAAATTTTTTGAAATTATTCTAGAAATAGTATTCAGCTAGAATAAAATCAAAATCAACAATCAGCTATTGTCTTATATCTTTAAATATATTTTACCAGGGGAGTGCCTACCATGGCCCTTCCAATTTTGCCAATTTTTGTATATATTATTGTATTACCTTCCCACAAAGTCATGGCAAAGTAATATGATGTACCTCTCAAACCCTCCCAGAAAAAAAGGGTTTAAAGTTTTCTATGTTGTTTATATACTGATTGATATTAATGATTTTAACAAGTGCTGCCCATAGTGTGATGTGTTGGCCATTTGATTATGTAAGGCAGTGGTGTTCAATCTTTTTTTCTATGAAGCTACTTTTCTATACTAAGTTATTCGGCAATCTACTCTCTTATAAAGTTCACATTCACATTCCTTCAACCTGATATCTGATTATGTACAACTATGCAATTAAATGCACTCATCTCACTTCGGAGGACCCAATCTCCAGCCCTAAAAACTTTTTGTGTATTTAAAAATTAATTTATCATTTTTAATTATTTTAATTCAACAAATAAAGCAAATATATTGAAATAAAATATTTATTTCTCTATTTTAGAAAACCAAAGTTAGAAAAAACAACAGATTGATTACAGACTCATACATTACAGGAAATGCTGGTTGATTTAAAAAAAAAAAAATTAATGTGAAATTTGGCATTGTTTGGAGTTTGTAATATTTTCATCATCAAGTTGATATGAAGAAGTGGCCAATCACAGACAATCATCCAAATAATCATTTGTAAATGTAAATAATTCAGCTCAATTTCAAAAGTAGAAAAATATACTTTAATAAACTTGAAGATCTTTCAGCTTTACTAAGCCATCTTCAGCAAATCATTCATAATGTATAAGAATTCGAATGCAAAAACTTTGTTTTTGCGTTCGAATTCTTATATGTTATGTATCTATACTATATACATATATTATGTGAACCTTTTTAACAGTTAAGCATTTTTGAACATTAATATCATTTATTCTTATTATATATCCAGCCCATGCCCATTTCTGCTTTATGTTTTGGATGACATCTATAACTTTTGTTTGACTCCTTACCCAAGTATTATGTTTTCTGTCTCTTCTAGTTATTCCTAGCATGCATCTTTCCGTACTCCTTTGTGTTGTTTGCAGCCTTTGAATAGCTCTTTTTGTTAGTGTCCAAGTTTCTGATCTATAAGTTAAAACTGGCAGAATACATTGATCAAAAATTTTTCTTTTCAAGCAAAGTGGCATTCTTCTTTTTAAATTAAATTGTTTCTACCAAAGGCACTCCAAGCTAATTTAATTCTCCTGTTTATTTCTGGTATTTTCATCATCAAGTTGATATGAAGAAGTGGCCAATCACAGACAATCATCCAAATAATCATTTGTAATTTTAATTACAGAATTAATATCAGAAGATGCATTTTAAAATTTAAGTTTTGTCATTTTTTAACAAATATAACCGATAATTTTATATTTTATAAATTATTTCTTATAAAGAAAGAAAAGTATAAAAAAAGTGACTCACCTTATCTCTTTCAGAATTTCGATAATGTCTATCAATAGTTTTATAAAACTTTCTTTTAATATACTACAACCTTAAATAATTGCGATACTTTATGAAACAAATCAAATATTAAATTTTCCGTGTAAAAGCTTTGGAACTAAAGTGTAATGTAAAAATATTTAGAACTTTTTATAACTAATGCTTATATTAAAGCATTTTTCCTTATATAAAATGATACTTGGGAATTCCCTTTCACGATTTTATTATTTCAAATGTAAAGAACTTATACACATTTTACTCGTTTATTTGTTTATTTGAAATATTTAAATGAATATGTATGAAGTTTTGAAAAATAATGACCAAAAGTATAAAATTACTTTTCTCTATATCCTTAAAATATAATCTCATTTCTGTAATTTAGAATATCGAGAATTCGTTCTAATTTAGAGTAAACTCTAAATATTATCAGAGTAAATATATAGGATGTTATAAAAATATATATCATGCATGTGATAAACAAAAACAAAAGAATAGAATTATGGATTATTTTCAGCCATTCACAGACTATCCCAATAGCTTGCAGAGTATTGTGATTAATTAAATTCAATATATATGAATGGGTGCATTAGTAAATAGAATGACCTAATGAAATTTATGAGAATACTTTAAGCATATATAAAAAAATTTAGATCATAAGTAATATTTTTGCAAAAATGTAAATTTTATGAATTTTTCATTCGCGGAGTCAGTTTACTTCAATTGGCTGGATTGTAGTGGAAATATACTAAATAAATAAATAATAAATATCCATAGATGAGATAGATATCCTTTTGAAATGAGAACAAGAAATACTATATTTTAAAAATAAATGATTGTCTGTGTTCTGTTATTTATCGTTATATATTCAATATTCTGCTTTGATTGCTAATTTATTTAAAACTAGGCTATTTTCTGATCATTTCAATATTTGAGATTTTTAAAACTGAAATCATTTACCTTACCAAAATATTTTCAACCCTTCTAAAACTGTTTAAAAATTTCTATTGTAAACTTCAGAAATTAATTATTCTTATTATAAAAAATTATTTTCTTGAGCATTCTCACTAATCTTGGTTTTATATTTGCTTTTGTGTAAGAAATATTTTTGAGGTTTCCATAACATAAAAAAAATTTTTACGTATGGTTCGTTTTGTTACAGTTGATTGCAAACCACAATTTACTATAGCTATCATAAAATCAATAGTTCTATTAAATTGTATGCTTTTATATCGTGTGTTATCTCGAAAAGGAAACATTTCTGTATCAATGTTTACAGTATATGGAAATTTTTTTTTGTTTAGTTTTGATGAGTAGTATGTGATTTAAATTTGGCCAGACTTCTCAGGAACTGTGTTATCTCGAAAAGGAAACATTTCTGTATCAACGTTTACAGTATATGGAAATTTTTTTGTTTAGTTTTGATGAGTAGTATGTGATTTAAATTTGGCCAGACTTCTCAGGAACACTCTGCATATGGGCAATTTACTGGATTAATAATTATCTCGATTAGAGTGTTGGCATAGATTTAAATAGAATACTAAAAATTTTAAATATATTATACAATATATATATATATTGATAAATGTTTTTATTTTCTCATTATAAAAATAAATTATAACTTAATTAAATCATCTGAGTATATCTTCGCAAAAGTATCGATGAATGCACATGTTTTACGATAATTTTTGCATGAAATTTGCATTGCGATTGTTTCTAAACATATTTTAAATTCTGAATTTCATTGTAATAAGATATGAAGATAAATATAATAAAGCTCAATAAAATTTCGGTTAGATTAATAATATTTTATAAAAAATATGATACTTTTTACGTTTCCTTATTATTAATTAGAAAAAAAATGCAATTTAAAAAATACATAATCAAAACTATTCATTAAATTTCATTTCTAAAAAATGATTCATAAGGTCGAAATTTAAAAATAATTAATTTTCTAAATTACTTGTTTATAATAGCTATAATTTGCGTAAGAAAAAGGTATCGAAAGCATCATATGTAAAACTGGTTTAAGTTTTATAGACATGATTTGTAAGTAAAATCACATGATTTTTCAAAAGCTACAATTATTTTAATTGCAGATGGGAATTCACTTGACGAAATTCTTATAACAACAGAATTCCTTGATATTATTTTTTTTTAATTTTAACACAATATATTAAAACTCTTTCACAACCGCCCAGGTAATAAACTCGATTTGGATCGAGATCGCGCCAGGATTGGACATTTAGAGTGGCAACGAAAATATCTTTATTTAAATCCTTCAAAGTGATAATCGAATTTGGGATGATGTAATAATCGCACTAATGTGGTGTCAAGGTCAACAACGAATGACGTCAATAGTATGATCGGGGTCTATTGGTGCAAAACCGTTGGTAAATTCCCAGCGGCGGTCCTGACGCCGCGGAAGTGACGTCACGGTGGTTGACGGGGGGAGTCTTATAACAATAGAATTCCTTGATATTATTTTTTTTTTAATTTTAACACAATATATTAAAACTCTCACAACCGCCCAGGTAATAAACTCGATTTGGATCGAGATCGCGCCAGGATTGGACATTTAGAGTGGCAACGAAAATATCTTTATTTAAATCCTTCAAAGTGATAATCGAATTTGGGATGATGTAATAATCGCACTAATGTGGTGTCAAGGTCAACAACGAATGACGTCAATAGTATGATCGGGGTCTATTGGTGCAAAACCGTTGGTAAATTCCCAGCGGCGGTCCTGACGCCGCGGAAGTGACGTCACGGTGGTTGACGGGGGGAGTGTATCCCGCAGGGGTTATGACGTTACGCGGATAGAAGTTTAACGAATAGTTGACCGCAAGCACCAAATGACCATTAGAAACCAGTAGTTAACCATATTTATTTTATTTAAAGTCTTAAATGAAAGAAATATAAAACAATATGTTACTTATCGTATTGCATAAGAAGGCCTATAGCATAAAAGACTTGAACAAAATTTATCATATAATCGAAAAAAAATTAAAAAATGCGAATTTCTAGCTAATGAATGATATTATTGCGGGTAGTCGTTTGCTGTTTTGACTTTTCTGTTTCAATGCTGATTTGTTCAAGGTCTTTCAAATCAGATAACGATTTGGGAGACCTTGAACATGGAGGCAGCACTGAAAATTGCTCTTATAGCAATTTTCAATGCTGCCTCCATGTAATTCCAAAATGTATTTTTTTTTTCTTGTCTCCATTCAAATAAATCTACATGTAAATCTAAATTATAATTTAATTTGATAGTAGTAACTGCATTAGACGTTCATTATTTATTTTGTAATAAGCCTAGACTGTGGTATTGCAATGAAAGTAACTGAAAATATGCTAATGGTCAATCACTAGTTTTGATAAAAAACCAGTAGTTGACCACTGTGGTTATCCACTGGATATTTCCTTAATTTTAGAGATCCAGTAGATAGCCAATACTCTAACATGGTGTAAATAAGAATTTTGACAATTTATACAAAAACCTCAAGCTAGAACACATTCTTAGATTCAAGTTAAACATATAATTCATACAAAACATTAAACATGCAATTAGAGGATTCTGGAATTCAAACCAAGCTTATGAATGACGTTCTTATTATTTCTGGTCAAATTTCACAATGCTTCAAATTTCCTTACTTAATATAAATTATTGTGTATAGAAATTTTATTTTCATTCATGCCATTGGTTAGAAGACATGTGACTTCAAAAATTTACTCAATCAGGACAATTCTTATATCCTCTATTGGCTTAATAAAACTAATACACAATATATTGTCAACTACTGGAGACTGGTCAAGAACTGGTTCTACCCCCTAATTACCTGTAGATATAATCTACTACCGTAGAATATTTTCGATATTTTTCTTAGTTAATGAATAATACCGATAAATAATTTCTTTAATTATTATCCCGAAATCGTATCATGCATTATATTAATTAAAAATTGTGAGAGATATTTAAAATATTTAATTTACAATCATTATGAAACAAAACGGAAACGATTTTATTTCTTAAATTTGAAAATAACACTTTACTACTTGAATAAATGCAGATTTATTTTTAAAAAATATGTAGATAATTATTAATTGTTACTAACGGTTGATAAAACTGTTCAATTCATAAAAATTTATATACAGGTGTCCCTCGCTTTACGCGATTAATTGGTTCTATGAAATAAAGTAAGTTGAATTTAGCATGGGTGAGATGATAGGGGTTTCTTCAGAAGGATAAAAAAATGAAAAATTTACACCTATATGATAATGATCAAATTTTAATGAATGAATTATTTAAACTTATAAACAAAACACACAAATTTTAATGAATGAATTTGGATGAATGAATTTAATTAATACAAGTCATAAATAACTAAACACTACATAATTCTGACAGTCTTCAATTCATTGTTGAATGGATTGGCTCTGGTGAGACTGGATCATCTCTGTCTTGCTCTCTTGAAGTCTCTAGGATGATATGATGATGATTTTTAACTTTTTAAATGAAACAGGGAGACTCAGCTGACAGGCAGCATTCTTCCTCTCTCTCTCTATAAAATTCTTTGTAGCAAGCCAAAGAATTTTGAATTTCTCTTGCAAGTTTGGCGCTTCTAGTCTCATTAGGATCAGTTTCGTCAATTATTCTGATGGCACTGCCAATATGTTTAAAAAAGTCATTTGTTTTATTGTTTGTTTGATTGGCTCAGCAACAAAGGGATCCTGACTTTTATCATTCGTGTTGTTTTCCATTTCCAGAAGCTCTTCATTAGTTGAGTTCTGATGAGTTCGAGCAGTTCATCCACATGAGACAAGTTTTAAATACAAAAGTTCTTTTTTAATTTAAAAAAAGTTAATTTACTTTTTAAAATTGTGTTATAGCGAAAACGCGTAAAGTGAGATCGCGTATAGCGAGGGATACCTGTATTGTATTATAATATAGCCATTCATATTTTTTAAATGTGAAAATATGAATGGTATTTAAATGATATGCAACCTGATTTTTTACTATCATCAAAAACGCCTGAATAACATAGAAAAATGAGTGTCAACTTTAAAGTTGCTCATAAAAAGCAAAAAATGATGGATAGTAATTCTTGGAATACAGTATTTCAAATTTTTAATCTCAAACACTTCCTACATTTTCTCATAAAAAAATTTTAAACATTGATTTTCCTTCGAAAATAATGATTTTAAAAATACAGTAAAAATAAAGAAATTTTTATTACTATTATTGAATAGGTTTATATAAATTGTCTAAGTTCGTTAATACTACAAAAGGAAAATAATACATTATTTTCCGTTAGTAGTACTCAATTTCAAGTTTAGAGAGCTATGCGTATATATTATGTTTTTGTTAAAAACTAATAAAGGTCTGATGTTGCTTGTGTTATTTTTACGAGTTAATCTCTTCTCTATTTAGATATATAAAACATGAAACTTTCTTTATATTAAATAAATAAAATTTTTAAAAATTTTTAAATTTTATTTTAAATTTATATATCATAAGAGTTATTATTCGACAAAACTGAGTCACTATCAAATCACATGGGAAATAATCATTCTTTAGAATTTTTAACTGAAATATATATGTATTGATTAATTGAAATGTAATAAATTTAAACGTTCCTCGGCTAATATAGATTCTAAAAAGATATAAATTCCAATAAAGTTTGAAAGACGGGATGATTAATCAGTCATTTTTGTTATAATCTCCAAAAAGTGAATTCCCAATTTCTAGGCTAATTTACACTATGTAACTACATATTTGTTCTTGTGTAATAATTGTTATTTCCTGATTACTTATACCAAAGTATAGAAAATGGTTATTATTCCCTACAAATTTTCCTTTTGTATCAAGGACAGTGATATTTTGATGTACAGTATACCTATTTCCAATGAGAAAATGGGTGAATTTGCTTCTTTTCGTTCACATAAAATAAAAAAAAAAACATATAAATCAAAATTAACATGTATTTATACTACAATCATACAAAAATGATGACAAAAGATTTAGAAGTGAGTAGTTTTTCGAGATTTACGACTATATTGTAAACCATTTTCACGAATCAGCCCACAAATGTAGTCTCTAATCATGTTCTAGCTATACTGACCTCGGTAGCGACGTTCAAAATCCAGTATATCCTGGAGGAACCACTCGCCATGCTCCTCCGAATATGCTCTCATGTTCTTCTTGAATTTATCAAGGATATGGACTTAGAGGGACAAAAGCAAAGTTTATAAGAAATAACAGATTTTTTTTTTGAGGCATAAGCAATTAGGAAAAAGAGTTACTATTCAGAAACAAAAATTTAATAAAAATTTGTTGCAAATTTGTTATAATTATCTTGTTAAGACCGTTGGCGTGTATAGTCGTCATGGAAGTAGAATAAAAAATAAAAAAAGGTTAAAAAAATTAAATTCTAATTTAATTAATATAGATATTGCGGATCGGATTTTTGGTACTTACTGACTGAAAATATGCACCTCTGATGGTCGTTCCTAAATTTTTTTAGTTGCAGAAATTTATTTTTAAATTACGTTTTTGGGAAATTTGTTTTGAATGGATCCTCTTAGTAGAATTTGGATTTTTCATCACTTCATTTCGATTTTTTATTCTATTACATGAAAATAATTCTGGTTTAGGTATGAAATAAGTTACATTTTCGAAATTTTAAGCAAAAATTGAATTTTTTATACTTTGAGCTATAAAATTCTAAAAATTATTGATAATATGAAAATATTAATTAATTCTGTGAAAATAAACAGTAATCTTATTTTTGTTTTTTATTTTTACTGTTCTATATGCAAAATGCAATAAAATCTGAATGTAAACATCCTTAGGGTATTTAAAGGGGCGTGCACTTTTTATCGTTTTATGGCAGTTGCAGCCAAGTGCTGCTGTATGTAGTCATGGATGTAATGTGACAGTAAAGTATCTCAAGGCCAATTAAAGTAAAGAATATTTTCTGTTTATGCATGAGTGCAGACGATTTTCATATGAACTTATGTTGATTTTTTTATCCAAATTCAAAAATTTATAAAAAAAAATTAAAATAAAAGTTATTGAAATGAAGGAAAAAACATATCAATGCATACAAATTATTAATAAAAATGCAATGTTTTAATAAATTTATGCTAATTTTGAATTAATTATACGACATAACTTCATTAAATTTTTATTAATCAAAATTTGCATAACAATTCGTTTTTGTATCGAATTTTTTAATATAATCCGAATTTCTTCACTCTTGGCTTTATTTATTCAGTGGAATTGCCGCTATCCAAAACTGTCAACATTTTCGTTGGATAGCTAAGATTTCATTTAAAAAATCTATTTTCATCGATACGGAACAAAAAGTTATGAAAAAAATAAAACTAAAAATAAATGTTCACACTGTTAGAATCAGAACGAAAAACGTAATAAACTTTAAAAATTAAGCGAGATATCATAATTTTAATTTTTTGCATATTAGAATTAATTGCAATGATTAATTGGCATTGACACAGAGAAATTAATTAATATGACCGTCAAAGATATTTATCAATGCATTTCTGAGCTTGTTGCCAATTTTTTAATGTCTTGCCCTTATATTTTATGATTTATTGTTGCCGTAGACATGCTATCGTTGCTACTATAGATTGAAACTAATCAAATAGCTTCTACAATAGAAAATGAATTAATTATTTTGCAAGTGATTCAATTTTTTTACTACTACAGAATTGATTAACTTTTAATTTATCCAAATTCGCCAATCGCAGACAATCCTTAGTGAAGAGAAATCTTTAATTTTCTCAAGAAGGCTTTATTTTTAAAACGACTTTGAAAGGATCAATGGCGAAACTTAAAATTTTTGGTCCCCCGCAAAAGATTCAGGCCCTTACAACAACAAAAAAAAAAAAATTTTTTTTCTAAAAAATATTTTTATAATTAAAAAAAAAAAAAAAAAATTTTATTTAAATATTTTTTTTAAAAAAAAAAAAAAAAGAACAAAATTTCATCATTTAAAACACAATTGAAAATTATCAAAAGAAAATATATTTAAAATTTTTTCTCCTGGTTTTTAAATTTGCAAAATCTTTAATCACATCTTTTTATTTCCATATTTTTGGCTACTGCTCCTACTGCCGCACTGCTCTGACTCAATGAATGTTTGACTCTTTTCATGAGTGCATTTAATTTTTATTGTATTATGTTTGTTAATTTAAAAAAAAAGGGTAAAGAAAGTACAAACCATCAACCCGAAGAGGATTTGGGTCCCCGATAATTCTGAGACCCCGTATTGCGGGGTCCGGCGCATTGTAGTTCCGCTACTGAAAATGATCCTTTTGTAGAATATCTTTTAGATCAGGGGTTTCCAAAGTGCGGCCCGCAGACCCTAGAAATGCGGCCCGCGATGTTAGATCATCCCACTGGAAAGGTTCCTTTTGTAGAATATCTTTTAGATCAGGGGGTTTCCAAAGTGCGGCCCGCAGACCCTAGAAATGCGGCCCGCGATGTTAGATCATCCACGATCTTGAATTCATAGAGATAATTTACATTTTTACAAAAAATAAATTTTATTATAATTAAAATTTGTTCAGTTTAAAAGATACATATATAATTCTTCCAAATATGTATTGATAAAAGTTTTTTCTCATATAAAAGTGAAAAAACCCTTTCTCAATATGAATATTAATAAGTCCAAATTGAGATCAAAATTAACTGATGAACATCTGAGTATTAATAAGTCCAAATTGAGATCAAAATTAACTGATGAACATTCAGCGGTGTTAAGAATACATTCAACCGACTTAGAACCAAAGCTCAATGATATTATTAAAAAAAAACAACAACTGCACAGTCACACACTTCAGATTGATGAATTTATTATTTTTTTCCTTTTTTTATTTGAAATTATTTAGTTATTTTTGTTAATTATTTTTGAATTTCTTTTTTTTATTTGAAATTATTTAGTTATTTTTGTTTAATTATTTTTGAACTGATTATTTAACATTATTTAGTTATTTTTTAATTATTTTTGAAATGTGTTATTTTAAACAGTTTTGTAATAAAAAGTAATTATTGTCATAAATAAAGAACAGTTATACTATAAAATTAGCATAAATCTTTCCCTCGTGTCTAACTTTTTAGAGTATATACGGTTTGTAATAAAAAGTAATTATTGTCATAAATAAAGAACGATTATGTTAAAGTATAAATCTTTCCCTTGTGTCTAACTTTTTATGCTTTGAACGTATTTTTCCATAACACTTTTTTGGCCACCAAATATTTTGGAATTTATAATTTGGCCCACCTAGGCAAAACTTTGGGAACCCCTGTTTTAGAAAACGACAATTTAGAAAAAGGCATGAAATTTTTTCTAAAATGTCCTAAAGATTTTTAATTCTCTGTCTAATATGGTCAAGATCATTCTGAGGTTTTATACCTATAAAAATTATTATTGTTAAATAAAAGTTTATTATTAATAATTAATTAATTCAATTATTATGGCTAAATCAGAATGGGTTTCCTGCAGATCTAATATATAAGATTATTTTCAGAATACAAAAATTTAATATACAATATTTTGGTAATGTTTTAAAATCTTATCACAGATAAAGTAATGAATATTTAAATGTAAAATGTCTACAATAATTAATTCTGAATATTTGCATTCAAAAATCAGGAATGAAAATTAGAACGAATCTTAAAAAAGCAATGAATATTAAATATATGGTAAAATTTCATAAATGACAAAAATTGTTCATTTAAATTGAATATTTCTGATTAAAATATTTTTCCTTCAGTAAACTAAAAAATGACTCATTGTTTCTGATAATTTTTTTAAAATATTTCTGTTTTCTTATGTAACTTACGTATTTCCTTATCAGAGCTTCGTTAAGATTATCGATTAAATAGAACGCAGAATATGTTTTACTGGAAGACTGAATTCGACTTGTAATAACGTACTTTATTTACTTAAATTATCTATAAATAATAAACCTTCTTTATGGATTATTTTTAAAATAAATATTAATTTTTAATGTCGTCAAATAAAATCATGCAAAGAAATGAATAATATAAATTTCGCCTTTTCGTTCATAAATATTACAGGTGTAGAATTTTTACATTTTTATAAGCAATATCAAAAATTAAACTTTGATATAATATATAAATATTTCGATAAAATATATTTTTACACTTTACAATAAAAGTCAAATATTAATTAAGTGTTTTTGCTATAACATTCAAACTGAATTGAAAACTTAACAAACAATACATTCATATGTAAACTTTCAAAAATACTTCAAGTGTTAGTTCAAAAACTTATCAAAGAATTAGTTCAAAAACTTTCAAATACTTCTCTACTCTTCAAGTGAACTTAATTAAATGACATTTTAGCCTACTTCTTAAAGGAAAGTAAGACATAAAATCATTATGTAGGTTATTTTTCTCTCTCTGACTATTTATGTATAATAATTGTCTGTTTGTTCGCTAATAATTTTTGAACTAATAAGTGGATTTTTATAAAGTTTGTTAGTGCTATTCTACAATTAAAGATGAATTCAATGCCTAATTATATAATTCTATAGATTCAATCTCTTGTACATGGTAGGCATTTAAATATATGAGATAATTTTATATCTTTTAAACTAATTAATCTATTTTATAAAACTTTAACAGATCATTTATTGAAAATGTCTTCATTTTTAAAATTAACTGTTTCTTTGATTAGTTAGAAATGAAGAATATTCAAACTTTTGATGTTTTCCTTTGATAACTGGCATTCAATGAGATGATTCCATTTTTCTTATATTTAATGGTTATGACATGCCATTGAATTTAACTATAATGCCGTACTTTTTAATTCTATATCTTTAATATAATTATAGTTTTTAGTTTCTTTTATTTCTTTTCAGATTTGATTGAAAAATATATATATATAATTACAAGCAATTGTGATTTTAAAATTTATTAAGTTACTATTTTATAAATAATACAAATAGATTTATTAAAGTCTTCGCATATATTATTTAAAAAAAAAAAGATAAACCTATAAACATTACATTTTATGTATATAGATTATAGAAATAAATTCGAAATAAAAGGATCTAAAGATATTAGTTATTAATATGCAATTTAAATACACAAAATTTTGCTTATAAATAAAATAATACTCTATTTTATTTATAAATATATTTAGTTTCTCTCGCTATTGTACACGTACATTACCGAGTTATTCCAAATTTTGATGATATAATTAACCGTGAACATCATAAATTTCACTATTCACATTAAGTTGTAAATTTGTTTTTACAAAATTAATTACGTAGGTACCTAATATTTTGTAACATTCTGATGTAATAGGTTGTTAGCAATCAATCAGTTTGATAAAATACTTATGTTTTTAAAGAAAATTATCAGAATTTGTTTGATAAAATACTTATGTTTTTAAATAAAATTATCTGAATTTATTAATTCGTAGGACGAATTATTTTCTAATGTTTCTAATGAAAAAAAAGTTTCTACGGATGCTTTTGAAGTCTTTGCATACAAACGAAAACTAAGAAAATAACACAAGAAAAGTATATTTTAAAAATAATATTGATACACGAATACATTACTTGTGTAAGTATCACACATGATAGCGAATTGACCAGAATGGCAGATAAATTGGCGCAACCATTATTCTTGTCCATGTGATGGTGAGAAGAATATGTGCAAGAATCACTCTTGCATGAACGTGATTAGTCATTTTAAGTCAAAGTAGTTTTATTAATTATTAATAGATTAGCTAATGTTATCATCAATAATTTTATTACATAATTACATAATGGCTCCGTAAAATTAAATTCTCCCTTAGGTACATTTCAATTTTTATACGGCCCGCTTCATCCTGAAGATTGTTAATCCGGCCCACGGCAGAAAATAATTGCCACCCCTGCTTTATAGTATTACGAAAGATGTAATTTAATTTTTATATTAATTTGAAAATTCCTATAATTTTCTGTAAAAAATTCATTATACAATATAAAGAAATACTTGTCGATAAAATATATAAAACGTATGATATCTATTAGAAAATCAGTAATTAAAAATAAAAAATAAATGAAAAAGTGATTCAATATTAATGAAATTTCTAATTATCTAAATTTATCCGCATTAAATATTAGTCATAATGAATATAAATTTTTATTAGGATTATAAAAAAAACTAAATTTTTAGTATAAAGTTAACAAATATATCATTTGTAATATTGCTGGTCTATTATAATTCTAAAGGTACTACTAAAATACGAGTTCTTGAAAAAACAGTCACTTATTTTTCCCTGTATGTCTATTATTTGGAATTATTAAAGATATGAGATTTAAAAAATCTGTCACCATTCATCTTTATTGAAAATAAATATTCATAAAAATTTATCAAAGTTTAAAATTTTTTATGAGAGAACCATCAGATATCGAAAGAACCCATGATTAAAGGTAAGGGATTAAAATATTCAGGATCAAGATCATTTTTAATTGCAAAATTTCCCTACCGAATTTCATAAAAGTTATCAATTACCGAAGTTCAAAAGTTATGATTGGAAGAAAAACAGAAAACTTATTTATCAAGTAAAATTTTCGTTTGTCGGTTATTAATGACAATTTCTTATTTAATTAAAATAAAATAATGTACTTATTTTTTATTACAAATAATAGATTTTTATAATTTTATTAAGAGGAAAGAAAAATCTAAATGTTTTATATATATATGTGTATACAGTACCTTACAACATAGTCAGATAGCAACAAAGTAATCTTTAAAGCTCCATTGTCATCCGGAAAAGTATTTAATATAGGCTATAATATTTTTACTAGTTCCTTTTATTTGATTATTTAGTCAGTATTTTTCTCTGTTTAGATATTTATGGCTCTAATTTAGTAATAATTTGATTTTACATCCATCTTACTTTTGCAATTTGTAAAAATTTCATATAAAATATTTCTGATTATTGCATATTTTGCATTTTCCTTCACTATATAAATATAAATTTTTCAAATAATATAATTATGAAAAAATATACCTTATATTGTTATATCATTATAAACATTTTTAATAAAATTATATAAACAGAAATAAATCCAATATGCATTTATCTAGTATACACATATTTCCATGATTGTAATATAAATCAACAATTAGGATTCAGGATAAAATTTTAAATCGAAAGTTTAGAGGGAAAAATTGATAGTCCATTTTTGAGAAAAACTACGTATTTAAATTTTAAATGTTAAATCCCTTCAATTTTTCTATAATACTATTCAATTTTTCTACAATCTATTGATTTTAATTTGATTTATAAATGAATAAGATTAACTAATTAGTTGATAGAAATGTAATTATTATTATTATTAAATATATAATCAATTAATTTATCTAATAATTTAAATTCTAATTAATTTTGTTCTCCTTCGTTCGGCCTAAGCAGGTAGCATAGCAAATGGAGGACACATCGAACATTTATTATAATTTGTAATTAATTTATTTTATATTTTAATTTGTAATATGTAAATAATATTTTATAATCGAATTGTTGTCATTTTTTGAAAATTAAGTTAGGATATACCACTAGGAAAAACATGATAGAAAAATGGCAATGGCGTCACATTTAGAAAAGTCCGATTTTCTCTAAAATAAGGCATTTATGCAATTTTTCTCATTCTACATTTTCGATTTAGAATTTCGTCCTGAATCTACGAGTCATGAAAATACAATATTATTAGGGGAAAGTAGGGTAAAACCGGGTGGTGGGGTGAAACCGGGTTCCATTATTTCTCCTTACTTGACACGGCCATTTGACAGCGAATTGCTGAAACTTACTTTTTGTAATGTTTGAATAATAAATTTAACAGTTAACAAGTTACAAGATTTAATAATAACTTTTAGCTTAAAGTATTAGTTTATAAATAATAAATGGTAACAATTTAGGGTAAAAAGTAATATTTAAATACCCTTAGCAACAATTAATAAAAATAAATGAGTTTTGACAATTATTTTCGCGAGTTCGGAAGATTTCATACTCATTAGTATATATATCCGGTTTTACCCCGCCAGTGGGGTAAAACCGGGTTATCTCCTTTAATTGATTTAAAACTTTATATTAAAGTCAAAAGTGATTATCATGTGTTTTT